>LUCM01008319.1:434551-445614 GCA_008360955.1 Fasciolopsis buskii | reverse complement strand
TAGCTGAATTACTCTACTCTACTCGCATCCTGAATTCGTGTTTCACTCACACAGCAGACATCAATCGAAAGTGAGTCCACTGTCAGAGCCAAACACGCCTGTTGGTCAGCCTGCATTAAAGTGTGCACATTGAACGAACCGAGATTCAGAGGCTGACGAGGCTTGAGAAAATGTGAGTTAACAGACTGAAAACCAACTACTACACTACTTGACAATGAACCGTTGCGAGCATCGGGCGTGTTATCAATGGAGATACTATGGGTAGGCAGAAGGGGCAAACAGATTGGGTTGGAGACAGAAGAGACAGATTGAATAAAAGAGAGGGAACTCTGAGCAGTAGCATACTTATCACTACCCACCCCACCAGAGCTCGATGTAATGGGCAGCGCAGTCCTGACTATCCTGCGCGACGACCGATGCAGTATGGAATTATTTTTAGGTGTGTAACTCATGGGGAATAGTGGACGGGTACTGCTAGGGAGTCCAGCCGCTAAGCAGGAGAACCATTAGGGTTCTCAACCAAAGCCTTTGGTTCTGACAAGAACCTGACCGCAAGGCAGCAGGGAATAGCTGAGTGGGCGCTCATCTACTTGGATCAAGTAGTCTTCCACTCGTTTTTACGACTGAGCTGCTAACTCAGATCAACCCCCAACTTGGAGGACCAGGAGGCTACTTCGTACCAGCGGGTTCGAAGAACAAGATGAAACGTCCACGTGTTCGACATGTTCGATTAACCGATAACAACCCCGATAATTCTATCTATCAGTCCCCGATTGTGACTCAGTGCAAACTTGTGTTTTACTTTGGAAGTTTCTAACGCTCCTGGGACATCTTGTAACACCAGCAAATATTCACCTCTATCCAGTTATACTCGGTTGTAGACTGTTGCGAAAAACTGGACATGCGTGACAACGGTTCCTGAGGTAAACTCGTTGAAGTGTGAAAATGAGGACATGACGGGATGCTAACCAACTATAAGCGTGGTAGGGAAAACATTGAGATTAATTCTAGCTTGTGCATGTAAACGCTAACAAACTAATGTTCGGTGAGTAATTTTTGTCGAACTTTGTCCAGAGTTTTTTGTGGCACACATTAGGCATGAGGGCAATGGAGGCGGCAGGCCCCACCACCACTGGGGCCCGCTACATGGAGAAGGGGGAGGGAGAACGGCAACCGCAACCCTGAAAAGTAGTATCATAGAACTACATAAGGTCCCCATGTGCTTAGGTCTGGCAATGAGCCGGGCGATAGCGAGTTGCCATCTGCCGCCTTAGTCCCCCAAATTAGGGGTAAAATCACATTTCAAGTTGCTGCAAACTGATTACGTCAAAAAGTGTTGAGTAGTTTGAATCAAATAAGACCATCATTTATTTTATGGTAGTTCATCAAAAGTAACTAAGAGAAACCATTTTGTGGGAACAGAATGTTGGTAAAATGGACACGGAAAACTAATCTATCAATTTTATAATTATAACAAATCTATGTTTCTAGTCTGGACGCACGACAAAATCAAGGTCCGATACATGACTCTAAGGAGGATGAAAAAATAAGACATTTCGAGTGCCAACAGATGTGAAGCATGCATTAAGCATCCAACAAAAAAGCATATCTAACAACGCTGTTTTAACATCATAACCTGTACAACTGGTTTACTCAGACTTCGATTATTTGAGATCTCAACCATATCCAAAACCCACACTCACAGTCCAAATCTATCTTTTTAAAGTTCGACTACGAAAGCTATGGTTTAATGAAAAATCCTTCTCTAATCCTCTAAAAATAGTCGTCGGGTTGCCTGTATTTGGTTTTTCGTCTTCCAAAAGAGGTCATACCAAGGAGTGATTAATAAGAACCAAAGTACAAAAACACAATAAAAAATGTGCGAAAAGTCTAGTCATACTGATGAAACGTCAATCAGAATATACTCACCATTTCCAACACCGTCCAAAGACTTGCTCAGGCCGGGAATGGCACATGCACCCATCAGAAGTTGTGTTTGATCTGCGTGACAAACGAATAAAAAGCAAAACATATAGGAGACGAAAACATCTGGCAATCTCATGGATGGAGGAAGAATGGAGGATCCTAATCAATTGCTCTTTAAAAGAAGCCATAGCGAACAGTGAGCCGAATAATTACCACAGAGACAACAAATCCTCCCCTTGTAGAAATCAATACCAGAGTGAAAATGTCAGAACAGTGTTATTATTGGAAAACGTTGAAGAGGCAGGGTGAGTATGACTGCCGAAAGCTGAAAGCCGCTATTAGACTGGACAATTTCCTTACAAGATCGGACACGCATTGATGTAAATCAAAGCTTTTTTACACAGCGAAATGGTCGACTCTAATCTAAAGCATAACGCACACAACAGTAACTACGCGACTTTAAATGGAACACGGCTGTGGAGGTGAAAGATATATTGCGGAAAAACTGATTTGATTCACCTCTATATTTTTGCGGTTTCCAATGGAATAAGACACTTCGACTAAGCACATTCAGTATGGTGACGAATTAGCACATTTTAGAGAAGCACACGATGATCTTGACTGAAAGATCAACGTGGGAATGTGCGTTTTTGGACAACTCTTGACGAATAGCATTTCAAGTAGCCACATGTTCATTGAAATCATTTTTAATATCTAAAAAGCAACTATATTACGATGGGGTACACCACTGTCGGGGCCCTGGATGAGCTCATTCTTTTTAATAACATGCCTGATGCACGAGTATAGTTGAAGGGGTATGCTCCATGCCAATAGGGCCCACTACACGGGAAATGGTGGACAGGCAACCGTGAAACTTGAAGCGGCTTAGAACCGTACGAGATTCTTGGAAAGAAAAAATTTCAAAAATATTCTGGCAAATTAAAAAAGCCTTATTATGGATTGCCTCCTTTAAGATGGCAACTGAGCTCATCAACCACACTACATTTCACAACCAAAATATTCGTTCAATTGCGTTTCGAAAAAACGGAAATGCAGGGATGAACAAAAAAATTCTCCGATTGGAGAAGAGGGGAACAAACCTCCGTTCACGACAGTCTCGTTATCATCATCCTCTTCTTCGAGCACAAACGTGTTGGCGTCGATCTCACGCAATGGGCCAGTATACTGGAAAACAGAGAAGGAAAATTCACACTCCAGGGGTAACTTGTTATCACATCAAATATTAAACTAAACATTAAGAATTCAATGATAAAGTTTGTTCAAATGCATCCCGTATCTGGGAGGCTAATTTCTCGCCGCCTACCTCTGATATTTCATTTTCTAAGGGGAAAAGTCGCCACTGGAACGAGTGGTTGGACCAATCCATTGGTCAAAAAAATGGATGTATGTTGAGTAACACGGTAAATCTTGTGACGATGCATAGCATAGGTCCTTCTCGAATACGTCCTGATTCACGAGTTCAGGGAAAAATACATATATATGGTCAAAACGTCCCATCACACTACAAGGACATCGACAATCGTGAGCTTCATTATACAATGACGACCTGAGAGACAGTATGATGTGGACCGACTGTATTTCTGCTGCCGTGAATATCCATCCTTTCCGGCATGGGAGTAGCCATTAAGATCACAACTAAATTGTCCCCAAACCGTTTACTGTTGAAATGGCTCTAGGCCATTTATATGCATGCAAGTATGATTTATTTTACCCTTTTCGAACAATGATAGTGCATAGATTACTCTCTCCAGATCGGCTGATTTCCACATTGTCTATTTCTCTTTAAGGTAGACTTTTATCAAAAGTTACATAAAGATACAAGGCTAACTGCATGTTCCAACTGTTTTAACTGGAGCTAATAACCTACGTCTGAGAGCGCAACGACCCGTCGTTTCATGGAACTAGCGGGAAACCTGGTTGTGATCACGGCATGCCTCATCGTAGGAAGTTATTTCAAAACTAGATTCATTCTTTGTGTGATTAACAGTCAACAGAAATAAGGGAATGTCCCACCTATGTCTAGATTCTATCACCGATTGTGGGGTAGTGTTTGACGTTAGTAGGCATAACCCTTCAGATTTATTCAACGACCAAGTAAACGGGTTTTCTAACTTTCCCAACATGAGCTCATATATCCGTTAAGAAGAAAACAGTCAATATCTGCAATTGATGCAAAGATATTTTTCATGAAACATCATGCATCTTGCATCATGCAGTAACAAAACTAAAATCACCAGCAAGAACCTTGTAAAACAATAAAAGTGATCCATCTTTTCATTTGGTCTTGATCGATGTGAGTTTGGTGTTTAAATCGAGTTGGCGACGTCTCCTAAACTGACGAGGAAATGCCAAACTCAAGATGTACGACCTCGCAAAAACCATTAAATTGAGCAAAGAACAAACCCATTGTTCCAACGTTATTGGAAACCACCGGGAGTGCTCGTAAATTATACCTGAATTGACAGGCGAATTAAGAACGAACGACTCTGAGTCAAACATTACAGCTACTAAGCTATTCGGATTGACACTCGAGGGCTTATTGAACTCGGACACTGATATCTATCCCCTGCTCGCTCGAGTACTTCTACGATCCAGTGAACTAACAGAAAATCAGATTTATTCCGGAGATCATATGCTTCGTGGGATTAGATGTACGCAGATTGCTTCGCAGTAGTGGCGTAGTGGTATCAGATCGCGGTGTGAAACGGAATCACATGCCATTCTGTTATTTCGTTGAGAAATTATTTCGACTGCGTTGAATGGAGCAAAGATTGTCGGAATTTTTCACCAAAGACTGCCACAGAATGAACGCGTAACTGGCATTAAGTGATAATGTTCCACATGTCTATTACATAATGGAGAAACAGGACCACTTTGATTAGTCGTCTTTAAATATCAAGTCATTGGACGAAATGAATGTCCCCATTGTGTTGGGTCCGGTAAGTCGACCAAATGAATAGAAGTGGACGAAACTTAACAATATTTGACTATCAAAATTCTAGCTGAAATAATTAATTTAAAGATGCAACCATAGGAGGCGAATCATGACCCAGAACGGATTACCATGAAGTCGTCAAAACTTTGTTACACTCATTAACCTCATTGCAGAAGAAAAATGAGCCGCATTTTACCGGCTAGGTTTCACTGTGTGAGGCTAGAGCATAAGTTTTTGTGAGATAGCAGGAAAATACTGGCTGTGTGAAACGTGTTCAATTTCCCCGTGAAGAGCGAAAGGATTAACCTACTTCATGAATCCGCATACTGTCGATATGACCAAACGAAGACAACGGCTGCCTGCATTATTATGTTTGCATTAAATCCAGGATACCGTAAGTGAATTTGATTCAGGTTTCCATAATCACTTACCGACCCATTCTCCACTATTCTTCTAATTCAGTTTTTGGATGAGGTGGCTGGTGAAAACATTGGTTTATTATGCAGCGATAGTGCTTAGCTTACAACTGAAAATTATGAAGTCTCTAATAGGACTGCTGGAATCGTTTCCAATGCGGACGATGAGATTTTAATGGAAAAATTCAGTAATGATTGGATGATTTACCATGTATCGGTAGCAGAAAGCAAACCATAAGAGGTCAGGCCTTTAAGACCTAATCAGAATCAAACTTACGCTCTAAAACTCAGCTCCAGCGGAAACTTTGTGGGCCTGCTTTGGTGAGGAACTTCAAATCCTGAGTAAAACAATTCCTTCATTGCGTTTCAACGGCTGATACGACATAACCAGTTATTCAGAAAATGAAGCAAATATTCTATTCGCTGAAAAACATCATGACTGTTGTAAACCTCCTGGTTAAGGTTTCCGATTAGTCTAAGCCACATAGTGAATTTTCTAGGTTATAGAACCTATTCTCTCCACGGAGCTCACGAGCAGGCAGCGGAATTACGTTGTCTGGGCTCCAAATCGACTACGATTGACTTATGAAGGCGAAGAAAAGTATAGAACGGAGAAATCCAACCGGTAAGATGTCCAGCGTTCCTATATAAAGACCCTAGTTTTAGGGCCCATTCGCTTTCGGGTCTCATTGGCTGCAAGTGGAAACCCGAAGAATTTGCCAGGGACCACCAGCATCCTTTGACATCTGAAAGCCAACTGGATCTTCAGACATTAGTGAGCCAGGGGAAAGAAAGCCTCCACTCAATGGACCAGTGAAACACCAAACCCGATGAATAAAACACGAAAGACGGTACTCACCTCATCCTCTCCAGTCTCTGCCTCCTGAGTGTAAACCACATCTCCTTCACCGTCTTCCTCCGCCTCACCGGACTCCGTAGCCAGATTTGGATTAAATTCGAATATTTCACGTCCACTGATCTATATACAGTGACAGATGTGAAAGAATCATTGAAAGAAGAGTGGTAATACAAGTGCTAAATAGACCGCGGGAGATAAGACAGTGAAAGCATAAAAAGTGCAGCTGTCAGCTTACTCCAGTCGTGCGCCCCTGTTTGAAATCTGCCTCTCGCTTTGCTTTAGCCGAAAGACCGGCTTCGATCTTCTCCAGACGCTGCAAAATTCGGAAGAAACAAGCTTTATCGGTCGAAAAAGTAAAAACAAACAGCTCCATCAAATAGCTACATGATACACGCACCTTGCGCTTCTTCCATGCCAGGAACGTCTTGAAGGTTACTTTTGTCTGGTTCATCCCCAAAGCTTGTCTCTGTAAGAAAGGATAACCAAGCAGAAAATAGAAAAGCGCTACGGAAAAAATTAAGTACTACCATAAGTCAGACAAGTCACGTGATTTGTTCAGGTGCATTGAACATTTCGTGTACTTGTCAGATGAGAATGCAGTTTCTGGAAACTAGATCAATGGAATTTTAAAGAAAGTATAATACCGACAGTGTTATCATAAAACTTAGGCAATTTTACCTTGATTGCGGGGTCCTCTTGAGTATAATTTTGGTAATTCCCTGCGTTAGTTGCATATGTCATTTCGCTCTGATATTGCATAATCTTAAATGCAGCAATTTTTCAAGCTTTTCCAGTCGGCACAATCCATCCGTCCACTAATTAACTTTGGCAAACTCTCCAGCCGAATAACGCCCCTTTTCTAGTTCAGATAACTTTGATTGGATACAGCGAACATCACGTACTTTCTAACTGGTCTTTGGTCAACACAGTGTTTCCGAACCCTCGTCGTAATAGTTGGTAGTAGATAGCAACCCACAGTTGTCAGGCTCGACCTATTGATACCCTATGGAGTTTTATGCCACTCCAAGTTTCACGGTGATGACTGCCGGTTGCACCCCTCAAATCAGGCAGAAAGCCGAAACGGCTATGGGGCATGTTCCTTTCGCTATACTCGTGCTCCGAGAATGCCAGAAAACAATCCTTTTCTTAAACGGCTGGTTAATTAATTTGTCAGGTTCTTCCTACAGACTATTCTATCGTTTCCACGTGTCTATTTAGATAATTAATTAATTTTCTCAGTTCACTCAGTGGATTGTGAATTAGATTATTGGATAGCATTCATGATCATGCAGTCCAATTGCAAAGCCCCTAATGACGTACTTTCTTACTGATGTGCATTCCATTATTGAGGAATAAATGATAGGTACATGGACATCGCTATATAGACGACATGATCATACCATCCTTTGGATAATTTCCGGCACAATCCTGTTACATCCTATAGAGAATGGATGCAAACCCAGCTTAGTGGGCTCTGTTGGTCGGATCACTTTGGGTTCGGTGAACAATCGACTTTCTTAACGTTCCTCCCACCCAGTGGAAGAAGCTACAGGAAATCAACAGACGACGTAGCAGAGAGAAATGAGAAAATGTACATTGAACATAGCTAAAGTAAGTGTGTCACATCTTTGTTGCTAGGGTCCAGAAGATCCATCAACCAGGTGGCTGGAAACACTGAAGGATCTAGTAGCAAACCGAACAGTGGCAATCGCGTTTCAACTTTCTGTCATCATAATCGTTCAGTGTTAAACACCAAGGCAAGCCTCACTGACCGCTGCCTTTCCCCAGAGTTACACGTTTATACGAAAATAGTGAATATCTAACGGGAACAGGGAGTGGACCTACACAGGCGGGAAAAGGTCAGAATGCTGTTGCAGTCAACACATGAAAAACATTCTAACTGTAAAGACGCACATGTTTTCAATCATTTTGATTCGATAGAAAATGACAGCACGATCGCCACTGTTTAACGTTCACTGCCATATTCTTAAATGTCTCCAGCCAGCAAGTCGACGAGTCTTTCGGACCCCAACCACGAAGGCGTGAGACATCTATTTTACCTAATTTTGCTGTACATTTTCTCATCCCACGTTGCCACGTCATCTGTTGACCTCCACATGGCTTCTTTCATTCCCTAGGAGGAACACAAAATAAGGCACGATATGGTAGACGAGTGTTCGACATACGCAACACGTGACCCAACAAGCGTAGTCTACTAAGTTTCATACGCTGAAACAAGCTATTCTCAGAGTTGGCACCCAATACCACATTCCTAACCTCAATATTACTCACCCGGTCACTCCATCCAATCCTAGCCATACTACGTAAACATCGGTTGTCGAAAACCTCCAACCGACGAAAATGGCCCACACGAATATTTCATGTCTCACAACAGTGCAACAGAACTGAGCGCACTGTGGCGCAGTACACACGACCTTTCAACTTCAGTGAAATCTCAGGCCGACGGCACAAGTGCTTCAGTCCAACGTAAGCTGCCCCAGCCTTGGATATACGCATACTTATCTCCAATCCTGAGCTACCATCGTTGGACACGCAGTTACCAAGGTAGGTGAAACGGTCCATAGTCGCTATTGCCTCTCCATCCAGTATCAAGTTCGGCGCTGCTGTCGTCCAGTCCTGTAACAGTACTTTGCACTTTGAAGGTGCAAAGCACATGCCAAACCGAGCAACCGATCTCGTGAGTCTATCTAGTGCCCGTTGTGCATGCTCCGCAGACTCGAACAGGCACACGACGTCGTCTGCGTAATCTAGGTCACATAGCTTTCCTCCACTTCTCAGTTCGACTCCTACATCCCGGAGACCTCCTGAAGCATCTTCCATCACCTCGTCCATGCTGAATTTGAACAAGAATGGAGAGATGGGACACCCTTGTCGAACGCCACTAGTCGTTTCGAATGAACGTGATAGTCCACCATATACCCTAATGCGACCATAGGTATGCGCGTACAATGCTCGCAACAGGTTCACAAACTTCGTTGGCATACCCTTCCGGTGGAGAGCACTGAGTAGTGCTGGTCGATCCACGGAGTCGAAAGCACCTTTCAAGTCCAGGAAGACTACGATCGTGGGGCGCCGGTGCGTGTGGCGCGTCTCGAGTATCTGTCGAAGAGTGAATATTTGGTCGATGCAACCTCGACCTGGATGAAATCCGGCCTGTTGTTCGCGGATAGTACTCTCGCGAATCGGTGTCAAACGGCGCAGCATTATCGAAGCTAACACCTTAGAAACTATCGGAATTAAACTAATCCCACGATGATTGCTGCAGTCACTCCGTATACCCTTCTTGAAGATGGGTATAATCAGTGACTCACCCCACGACAGCGGGTTACGCTCCTCGTTCCAAATATCATGAAACAAAGAAGTAAGTGATTTCATCAGAGCTTCCCCACCCAAATTGAAAAGGATTGGGGGGAAGGTCGTCGGGACCGGCAGATATTCCCCTCTTCAGAATCTAAGCTTTCATCTGTACCTCCACTCCCGTTGGGGATCAAGGATTTGCAGCTGCAGACGTCGGACTAAATACGTTAGCGTGTGGCCAGATAAACTGATCCTTGAAGTGCCCTGCCCATCGGCCCAGCCTTTGTTACGTACAATGGATCAGCTCTCCATTCCTATCGCACACGAAATCACTAACCGAAGTTCACCGAGCACCGCTGTCGCGTATAACCATAAACAATCTTTGACTGTTACTTGAAGCAGCCGCTACCTCCATCTCTTCGGCTACTTTAACCCACCAGTTTTCACGGTCATTCCTAAGGCTTATGGTCAACTGACGCTGCAACTGTCGACGTATCCTATTCACCTCTTTTCAGTTAAGCAGCCGGCGTTTTTGCTCCATTAGACTTAGCGACGCTTGCGAGATCCAGTGTTTTTGATGAACACTAGATCTGGGACCGCAGGCGAAATTTGCTGCCAAATGCATAGCCTGCTTAAGTTGATCCCACCGATCATCTACATTCCTATTGGTCGCAGTTCTTAGTCCCTCCGATAGCTTCTGTTCGTAGCTGTTGCGAACAGCCGAATCAGACAAACGTTCCACAGCCAATCGGGTTTGTGGCCTGCGTCGATGGCCATTCAACTGCAGCAAAAATCGCATTAAAACTAACGCATGGTCCGATTTGACGTACGTGGTCCAGTATGATCTACAGTTCTGGACATCTTGCCAGCGGCAGCTTACAACGATATTGTTGATCTGACTCAGACTAACTGTCGAGCTAGAGCTCCATGTCGCAGTGCGAAGCAAACTGTATCGGAAATTCGTACTAGATAGGAATAAATCATTATCTGCACAGAATTGGAGAAGTCTTTCCCCGTTGTCTGTTCGCTGTGCAGGCAAGGCGCATCGCCCACCTAAACAGGACTCCGATGCACTCGGTTTTCCAACTTGTGCATTAAAGTCACCTGCTACCACTACAATGTCAGAGCGTTTGCTCTTCCGAACAAGGGTGACGAGGTCATCATAAAACCCGTCGTTCTGCATGCCAGTGCTGCAGTCTGTTGGAGCATATGCCGAGATAAAAAATAAAATGCGCTTAACACTACTATCCTTCCGGACGCCGACTGAGCCCTGCAGTCTCATGGCACACAAGCGACTGTTGACTGGGATCCAGTCTAAAAGGGCTGCTTCAGCCTTCTCACTCAAGACTATTCCTACACCACCTGGACCCACAGCTTAAGCTGCTTCGTCTCCTGAAGTGCGAAGAAAATATCTTGACGAGACGTTTGGCGCAGTTAGCTGAATTACTCTACTCTACTCGCATCCTGAATTCGTGTTTCACTCACACAGCAGACATCAATCGAAAGTGAGTCCACTGTCAGAGCCAAACACGCCTGTTGGTCAGCCTGCATTAAAGTGTGCACATTGAACGAACCGAGATTCAGAGGC
>LUCM01008319.1:287486-434541 GCA_008360955.1 Fasciolopsis buskii | reverse complement strand
AGTAAGTGATTTCATCAGAGCTTCCCCACCCAAATTGAAAAGGATTGGGGGGAAGGTCGTCGGGACCGGCAGATATTCCCCTCTTCAGAATCTAAGCTTTCATCTGTACCTCCACTCCCGTTGGGGATCAAGGATTTGCAGCTGCAGACGTCGGACTAAATACGTTAGCGTGTGGCCAGATAAACTGATCCTTGAAGTGCCCTGCCCATCGGCCCAGCCTTTGTTACGTACAATGGATCAGCTCTCCATTCCTATCGCACACGAAATCACTAACCGAAGTTCACCGAGCACCGCTGTCGCGTATAACCATAAACAATCTTTGACTGTTACTTGAAGCAGCCGCTACCTCCATCTCTTCGGCTACTTTAACCCACCAGTTTTCACGGTCATTCCTAAGGCTTATGGTCAACTGACGCTGCAACTGTCGACGTATCCTATTCACCTCTTTTCAGTTAAGCAGCCGGCGTTTTTGCTCCATTAGACTTAGCGACGCTTGCGAGATCCAGTGTTTTTGATGAACACTAGATCTGGGACCGCAGGCGAAATTTGCTGCCAAATGCATAGCCTGCTTAAGTTGATCCCACCGATCATCTACATTCCTATTGGTCGCAGTTCTTAGTCCCTCCGATAGCTTCTGTTCGTAGCTGTTGCGAACAGCCGAATCAGACAAACGTTCCACAGCCAATCGGGTTTGTGGCCTGCGTCGATGGCCATTCAACTGCAGCAAAAATCGCATTAAAACTAACGCATGGTCCGATTTGACGTACGTGGTCCAGTATGATCTACAGTTCTGGACATCTTGCCAGCGGCAGCTTACAACGATATTGTTGATCTGACTCAGACTAACTGTCGAGCTAGAGCTCCATGTCGCAGTGCGAAGCAAACTGTATCGGAAATTCGTACTAGATAGGAATAAATCATTATCTGCACAGAATTGGAGAAGTCTTTCCCCGTTGTCTGTTCGCTGTGCAGGCAAGGCGCATCGCCCACCTAAACAGGACTCCGATGCACTCGGTTTTCCAACTTGTGCATTAAAGTCACCTGCTACCACTACAATGTCAGAGCGTTTGCTCTTCCGAACAAGGGTGACGAGGTCATCATAAAACCCGTCGTTCTGCATGCCAGTGCTGCAGTCTGTTGGAGCATATGCCGAGATAAAAAATAAAATGCGCTTAACACTACTATCCTTCCGGACGCCGACTGAGCCCTGCAGTCTCATGGCACACAAGCGACTGTTGACTGGGATCCAGTCTAAAAGGGCTGCTTCAGCCTTCTCACTCAAGACTATTCCTACACCACCTGGACCCACAGCTTAAGCTGCTTCGTCTCCTGAAGTGCGAAGAAAATATCTTGACGAGACGTTTGGCGCAGTTAGCTGAATTACTCTACTCTACTCGCATCCTGAATTCGTGTTTCACTCACACAGCAGACATCAATCGAAAGTGAGTCCACTGTCAGAGCCAAACACGCCTGTTGGTCAGCCTGCATTAAAGTGTGCACATTGAACGAACCGAGATTCAGAGGCTGACGAGGCTTGAGAAAATGTGAGTTAACAGACTGAAAACCAACTACTACACTACTTGACAATGAACCGTTGCGAGCATCGGGCGTGTTATCAATGGAGATACTATGGGTAGGCAGAAGGGGCAAACAGATTGGGTTGGAGACAGAAGAGACAGATTGAATAAAAGAGAGGGAACTCTGAGCAGTAGCATACTTATCACTACCCACCCCACCAGAGCTCGATGTAATGGGCAGCGCGGTCCTGATTATCCTGCGCGACGACCGATGCAGTATGGAATTATTTTTACGTGTGTAACTCATGGGGAATAGTGGACGGGTACTGCTAGGGAGTCCAGCCGCTAAGCAGAAGAACCATTAGGGTTCTCAACCAAAGCCTTTGGTTCTGACAAGAACCTGACCGCAAGGCAGCAGGGAATAGCTGAGTGGGCGCTCATCTACTTGGATCAAGTAGTCTTCCACTCGTTTTTACGACTGAGCTGCTAACTCAGATCAACCCCCAACTTGGAGGACCAGGAGACTACTTCGTCAGGCCTCTACCCATTGACCTTCCAGGCATGATTGGATCATCGGCTTGAGATAAGCCATTCTGTATAGCTCGTTGGATCATTGAGGCACGCAAGCCGTCACACCACGTCAAGGTGTAGTCTCGTTATGACTTTCTGTCAGACCAGAATGATTGAAAAATTTTATTTATACAGTTAGTCAATATCCTCTGTGTTGGCTCGCCTTTTTCTAAGCCCTGTGTTTACACTTTTTATCCACGTCGCACATCTTTCCATCCTACTGGAATACATAACTAAGGAAAGATAACCGCCAATGGGGCTTGTTCTCCTGTTTGACGCTGAATAATGATGACAATGATGGCTAATCTAAAACAACGAAATCGTGAGTCATCTCAAGGCAATAGCAGCTTCAGCTAAACCACAACGCTTCCAAGAAGGACCAAGTTTACTTACCACCTCTTATATAAAATTCTACAGGAACATTAAAAATGCCCCACATCCTAATACTATAAGGATCGAACAAGTTTTCCCGTGTCCCAAAATTCCTTTCGTCAGATATATATGCTTTGTGGTTTAGTGTGAGCTATAAAATTATACAGCAAGTATCTTGATTGGGAAAGTTCACAGCCTCGTACATAGTCCTGAAACTGACAAAACAACCGAGAAAAACAAAAAACCTTATTGACTTGACGATGAACAGTTGAACACCTTACAATTCATTTCAATATGGCGAGAGAAAAAAAACATTTTTTGCAATGCATACCTCTCTTTCGATAAGATCATCCAAAGAGATTACTTCTTTCTGCTCGTCTATTTTCTTCTGATCGCGTTTGAGAACAAATCCTTCAAGAAAATATCCAATATGAAAAAGCTTACCAGGTGGTAAAGCATGCCTATAATGACAGGTCTTCCCGTTGGGACATTCCCAGAACCAACCGTATTTGTAATTCTCCACAGCTTCCAGAAAATACTTACAAACCTACGGAAAGGGGGAAGAATGATTTCAAAACAACCCACTATGGTTGTCGGTGGTAGACCCCTATTGGTATCCTCGTGTTTTCGTGAGACTACCTCTTCCAGTTTGTTGAGATCCCAATCCTCCATGGATTCTTCGACCTTATCCTCTTCCGAGTAGATACCTCTTTTCTCGCTCTTCCGTTCGATGTTCAAATCGTGTGAGAACTTGCATTTGTCACCTTTGGCGCACTGGCCCTGTTTGAAAAACACACAAAGTACAGATTTCGGATCTACACCTGAAAGAGACGAGAATAAGGTGCGATAAGTATGAAAAAGAAAAACTCACCTTTGGCACATTTTTGAAGCTCAGCAACGGGCTTAAATAATTCATTTAATTCAACTTTCTCACGCTTCTTTAGTTCCTTCTTTTCCTGTTTTTCACGTTCTAACCGTTCGAGCTGCATTTTATTTCAAATGAAATTGCGCAAGAAGCATACATCTTTAGCCGATTTGTTTCCTAAAGTGACTTGCTTCTGAACTTGTTGTATAAATTTCTGTTGTTTGGCTCCTTTCTTGTTTTTGAGACCAAAAGTTTTGTCCTGGACATCAAGAACAGCTTGTAACAAAATGAGCTGACTCACGCACTTCGATAACTTTCTGCTTTTGCTTTTCAGCTGCTTTCTTAGAAGCCTCTGCTTTCTTCGGAGGCATATTTTCTTATACAATTGGACAACTGGGGAAAGACAGGTGAAAAAGCCCTTTTAGGTAAGAAAAGTGCATTTACTTGATTGGGAATTGTCACTAAGCACATAAAACAATGAACAGAAACAGAATAAACTGAGACGTACTGGAAAATAGCAGAAAAAAAAGAAAGGGATCTATATGCACGCAGATATACGTGAACGCCCCAAGGATTATAAATAATTCTTGTGTTGTCATTCATCGTACGGAGATTTTAGCTGGTCAGCATTAACCAATCGGCTATTTCCTCTAGCTGCACGTACCATCAACTAGTCGATTACAAGCTATTCACCGGCCGTTTCTATTGTTTTCTTCCTGTGATTACATGCTGGAATATGATAAATTGGTCCGTTATTCGATGAAAATGGACAGGTCTTTCATACTTCGTGGAGATCACTGGGGTCACTGAGAGGGAACACTTGATAACCTCCCATGCGTTATGTAGGCTCTGATTCCCCAAAAAAACTGGATATTCTGGCTAATTTTGTGGCCTTCTGTGTTGAAATATACGTTAGAGAAAGTACTGAGAACGCCACTCTAAGTTTCACGGTCATGCCTCCCGGTCTCCCCAACTTGTGAAGGGGGCTAGATGCTACGGAGCGCAACTTCTGCTGTACTTATATAAGGGACGTAATAACAATAATCCGAACCCTCGAGCAGCTCTGCGTCAAGAAAAAAAAGCGCAGTGCTCCCTGCGTAAGTCTGCAACTATGCAACCAGCTGATTAGAGTTTCAACCGCTCCTTGAACTACTCATGGATTTAGCTGCAAACTCGTCGCAAAGAGGGGAATAAAAATCAGTTAATGCAGGGCAAATTAAAACCATATAATCCGAAAGCTTCTTCAAAAGGAACAAACTCCGGATCATTCGATTCAGATAACAGCTAGAAGTTGCTGAATAACAATTTGTCTTAATAGAGTAATATTACGCCAACTTTCTTGACAGGTTTCTTGCATTACTGTAGCGGAAGGGGCATGTCCCATAGTTGGCAGGGCCCGACACAGATGGAGAGAGAACCGGTAATCGTGCCTTTGGAACTTGGAGCGGTACAGGACCAAATAAGGTCTCAACAGGTCAAATATGTTCATATTGAGATGTTGTCTGATACCAGAATTTATCTACCAACCAGAGGAAAAACCTGCCAACTTAAGTTTGATCTGAATGGTACCACGTCAACGGCGGTTTGTCAAGCATTTCAGAAAGGGATGAAATGGACAATGAACTGAAAAGGTAAACCATTCGGAAGGGTAGCAAAGTGAATCGAATGGAACCATGCGTCAGTTTTGACGCGATTTTTGCTTCAGCTCGACGGCCATTCACGCACGCCACAAGCCCGATTGGCCGTCGAACGTGTCTGATTTGGCTGTTCGCAACAGCTATGAACAGAAACTATGAGACGAACTAAGAACTTCGACGAGCAGCAGTGTAGACGAGCAGTGGGATCGAATCAAGCAGGCGGTGCGTTCGGCAGCAGGTTTCGCCTGTGGTCCTAGGTCTATTGTTTATCAAAGACACTGGATCTCACAAGGATGATTGGGCCTAGTCAAGCAAAAACGCCCGCAAGCAGGTGAATAAGGTGCGTCAACAGTTGCAGCGACATTGACGACAAGCCTTAAGAATGACCTTGAAAACTGGTGGATTGTGGTAGCCGAAGAGATGGAGGTAGCGGCCGCTTCAGGTAAGAGTTAAGCACTTCTCAAGCTTATAAGCGACACCGGCGAACTTCGGTTAGTGAATTCGTGTGCGATAGGAATGGAGAGCTCATCCATGGACCGTTGGGCTGAGCACTTCAAGGATCAGTTTAGCTGGCCACATGCTAACGTCCGCAGCTACGAACACTTGAGAGATGTCCCTTGACGCCCCCCCAACGGAAGTGGAAATAGAACCGAATATCCGATTTCTGAAGAGGGGAAAAGCAGCCAGTCCTGAGGAACTTCCTCCAGTTCTTTTCAAATTGAGTGGAGAAGTGCTGTTGAAATCACTTACCTCCTTGCTTCATGATATTTGGAACGAGGAGCGTATTCCGTTATCGTGGGGTGAGTCACTGATTATAACCATCTTCAAGAAAAGCAAACAATGACTGCAGTAATCATTATGGCATTAGTGTAATCCCGATAGTTACCAAGGTCTTAGCTTCCATAATGCTGCGCCGTTTGACACCAATTCGCGAGAGTAACATCCGCGAACAACGGGCAGGATTTCGTCTACATCCAGGTTGCATCGACCAGATATTCACTCTTCGCCAAATACTCGGAACGCGCCACACACTCCGCGGCCCTATGATCGCAGACTTTTTAGACTTGAAAGGCGCGCTCTACTCAGTGGATCGGACAGCGCTATTTAGTGCTCACCACTGGAAGGATATGCCAGCGAAGATTGTAAACTTGCCGCGAGCATTGTGCTGGCATACCTGTGGTCGCCGGGGAGTATATGGTGAACTGCCAAGTTCATTCGAAACGACTAGCGGCGTTCGACAGCAGTGTCTAATCTCTCCATTCCTGTTTAACTTCGTCATGGACGAGGTGGTGGAAGATGCCTTGGGTCTTCAGGTTGCAGAAGTCGAATCGGGAAATGGTGAGAAGCTGTAATTTAGATTACGCATATGACGTCGCCCCTGTTCGAATCCGCGGACCATGCACAACGTACACTACACAGATTTTCGAAGTATGTAGCTCGGCTTGGCATGTGCTTTGCACCTTCAAAGTGCAAAGTGCTGTTACAAGACTGGAGGACAGTAGTCCCGAACTTGATACTGGGTGGAAGGGAACTAACAGTCGCGGACCATTTCATTTACCTTGGTAGCTGCGTGTCAAATAATGGTAGCTCGGTAGTGGAGGTAAACACGCGTATATCCAATGCTCGGGCAGCTTACACTGGACTGAAGCAGTTGTGGCATTCGTCTAATATTTCATCGAAGTTGAAAGGTCGTGTGTACTGTACCACAGTGCGCTCAGTTCTGCTGACAAAATGGTATGTTTGTCGCTTGGAGGTTTTCGATCACCGATGTCTATGTAGTATCGCTAGGATTGGGTGCAGTGACCGGGTGAGTAACATCGAGGTCAGGAATCTATTATTACCCACCGGCAGTCGGTTATATAGTGGAATCACCCTATCGGTGAAGAACCTAGCTCTCACCTGAAGCATGGGCTGCGCGTGAACATTGCTAGATCGTTCATGACTGATAGAGTATGGGTCCTACTACCTATACCTGGGGAACACCACTTGGCACGCTGGCGGGGGACATCGTGTAACCAACAACCTCAAAGCTGTTCATCCAAGTATTATCTCTCTGTTATTTCTAGTAATTTTACTTCGTGATCCATGTAGCAGGCTTCGACCCGGAGGCCTTCATCTAAGTTTTTCAGTGCCTCATCCAAAAAAATCAAGAGATATGACAGGCGAAATTTTCCCTCTGAGGCTGTGCTGTGCTGTTGACGCATCAGTGTGATTCACTAAGTGCTCGCATATCTGCTTTCTGAAGATCCTATCCACCCAGTCAGCACAGGGGTGGGGCTAAAACGTCCCAAAAACGGTCCGCTAGGGGTCGTTTTTCGAAGTTGCATTATATCATAGGTTTTTTGGCAAATTTACTGGTGAAGTCGTGACTCGAACATTTCTGGTTTTTGTTTTTCCCTGAAGGCCGAAACACAAAATACATTAATGATTTCATATTTTGAACATCGCAGTTGGTAATTTTAGAAAATGCGGACAAATAACTGCGTGAGTAGGCTGCAGATGACTTCCGTCAACGAAAATTCCTGAAGTTCATAGGATAACCGAAGAAATAGTCACTGAAGCCGAAAATATTCCAGCGAGTCTTAATGCGCGGTTTTAATGAGGTAGGGCTAATTCGAAGAACGACCCAAAACGGTCCAATTCTTGTTTCAAAGGGATACATTTTGGGTACGTTCTGGGACTGTCTTGGGGGCATCTGTGCTGAGTGGGGAAGCACTTATATAACACAAGTTAGACTTACCGACCTGCAGTTTTCCTGAATGTATCTAGGTCCACTCGTGTACACTCCCATTACCCCCTCCCAGAGGGAGGCATTGTTGAGCCACTTGACAGAAACGCCATATAGTACCGCTAATGGCCGAACCATCGCACTTTGTACCCCGTCCAGGCTGGCAGCTTAAAAAATTTAACGGGATTAACTGTCACAACCTGTTCCACTGTTGCGAAGTTCCGGAATTTCCGGCATCTGGGCAATTTCGTGAGTTCCCAGGTTGACATGGGCTGCGTTCGACAAGCGGAAAATACCCTTAAACGATTCCAATAAGACATTAGACAGTTCGGATTCGGTCAGTGCTATGTTCTCATCGGGCGGTTTTAGTGCGGCAACACGGTCTCTGATTTCCTTCTTAGACTGTGCACCACGTAATACTTCGGGGGTTGTTTTGATACTCCTATTCGTTGGAGCGCCTGTTCGATTTAAGCTGTAATTAGGAGCCACTGCCCCGATGACCTGAAGCTACCGGTCACTGCAGCAAACACCAATTACGAACCCTATGGAGTTCCTCAGTTACATATTTCAACTATTATTACCGATCGCTCTAAAATAGCAAACAAACCTATTTTCTATGCACAAAAATAAGAACAATTAGGAAAAAATCCAGCACAAACTAGGAAATCATCGGACGCACACGGCCCGGCCTTGAGAATTGTGCCAGAATCTCAGAACTTCGAGGGACGAGAAAACCAGCACCGCTCGACTGCCTGACCTGGCCAGACCGTACCCGCACAATTGCATTCTTTTCGGCGCAATTATGAAGTTCAGTTCTGTTCAGTATGGTTCATTTTGTACAAGACAGAATGGGACTCCAACGGTCAAAAGATCGTCTAGACCGGAGTATCGCTAGAAGTTTCCTTGTCTTTCTAACACTGCGTGGAATTTGAAGTTCTTTGTTTTCTGGTGGACAGTTCTGGGAGCGATACCATGCTCATAACTAAATGAATAACTACGCATCATACTCACATATACAATATGCTCACAGAACTAGGAATACTGTGTTCCAACATAAATCTAGAGCCCGTTCGGGGGCTTTTACTGACGTGCGGCGAACAACATTCTCAGGCAACCAGGTTGGTGAAAAGCTACCCTCTTAATTTTAACTTACAGTGACTCTCCTGTAGCTCCAGCCCCTTGTGCTGCATGAAATTCCTAGGCTCCATGCCGATTACGTGTTCAAAACCCTAAGAGATTGCGGTAACTCCCTCCCGTTACTCCTATTTCCCATGGGGTAGTGGGCCATTTCCTGAAGTCTTGGTACATAACTCTTTCCCCTCTGCAAAATCGCCATTCTCAATTTTGGACGTTCTAATTTTTCCAAACAGTCTATATGCCTGGAGCAAAGACTATGCGCAGTATTCAGGGCGAAAACGCAAGAGCACTGTGCACAATGCAGCAATGAGCGCACGATGCTGTCGCATCGAGTTTGCCCAGTGCTGTTGCAGCCTTGCTGCTCACTGCCTAACACGGCCCAAATGGCTGAAGTTCAGGTGTGACGATGACCCTTAATTCATTGTCTTCTGAAGGACAAAGCGGCGGTATATTTCTGAATCGCTTTACGTCCTTGATCAGCTACTGATATTTGTCTAAGATTGGTGGTAAATTCCACCGAAATGTCCATCGATTTATTGCCTCTAAGTTCTGGGCTATATATACATCGCCTGCTACCTACACGTTATATGTAAAAATTAAACTAGGGTTAATCATTTCCGGCGCCACGCCAGTTATAAATTAAACGAACAAAAGTTGGCCAAGCACATGGCCTTAAGGCATTCCGCTTGACACATCTTATCCGGAGTCCTAGTTACCAACCCGAATACTAAAGCTGCGGTTACTGAGAAACGACTCTACCCAATGCATGGCTGATTCAGTTGTACTCAAAGCCGCCAGTTCATTGTCTAGCAGAAAATGATCTGCGGAGTCAAAGGCCTTGTTTCAGTTCGCGCGGCAAATTTTTTCGGTCATAAACATCAACAGGTTTGCTTAGCAAGGCTTGTACTTAAGAAAACCTCGCTACCATGAAGTCCTGAGTCTGTTGTCTGGAGTATGCGAGCATAACTTGCCCCCACGCGACACTGACGTCAGACCCACTTACCTAAAGTCGCTACCTTGAAGCCTAAAACTGACTTGTGCACTCAGCCTAGGAGACTCTTTCTAAAGCTTTGCTACAGGTGTGCACGTTACGGCAACTGCAAGACGGGCATACATCCCTATTTTAATATTACTCATCCACTGACCTGTTCCATCATTTCTTCCAGTTGCTTTAGCCAGGATTGCCAATGTTCATCCCTTACTCAAGTTTTATTGACCTTCTTTGTCACAGACGGACGTGTATAAACTGGTTAAATTTTGAACATTTCGGCCATTGTTGAAATTTGCCACGGTGCTCCAACGGAATATTTTCCTGCGACAAGTATTACTGGTGTATCTAAAAACTGGCCACTGTGTTGAACATGACCTACCGGAAACCCTGTCTGTTCATAAGTTCCAACCCTTGAAGAATGCTCATCGATGGGTTGTGTTGTGTCCCTGTAAAGCTTGATCATGCATCCGAGCATGTAGTAATAATAATAATGTACATTTCCTGATTCGCGAGAAGCATGCGCAAGGCAAGATTAAGTTTTTACAGAGATGATGCACAGGAAATGCGAATAATATAAATTGAAAGAAAAGGGGTGAAAGCAACCTTAAGCATTTTGAGAGCTTTGGTTATGTATACTTCTCGACATACGACAGTCATGCGCAAGGCAAGGTCAGAATTGTGCAAAAAAGGCACAGTGCAGACACGGAAAACAGAAACACACAAATTACCGATCCCAATATTCTTATGCTTCTCCCTTCTCTTATATCCTGATTTCTCGTAACAAATCCTGTCCTAGCATCCAGCCCACATTGTCATCCCCGACCCATTCAGTTATACCCTTTCTTGGCAACTGGGGATAGTAAACATCGGCGAAAGATCACATGATCAGTTATAATTGACTCCCTGTAGCATGTACACCGGGCCCGCAGACCAGAAGAGTTCCACAAACAGAACAAATAGTAACTTTATTCCCTAACCACTGAGCTGGCCCTCCTATCAGACCACTGTAATCTGCATCTGCGAAGAGGTCGGAGGTTGAATAGGAACGCGTTTTAAATAAGGACCATAAGGCACAGGACTGACTGCACCATGCGCTCTATGGGGTGAAAGCAACCGATGTTTGTCGCACACGTCCCGTCAACCGAAACTACCCCCTGCGTGTTTCATGACAGTTTTCTGGTCCCTGTAATCTTCGTAAAAAACTGACTGTTATCACTGTTCCCATTTTTGTTTACTCACCTTAACACCAGCTGGAACAAATTCCAGACTGTCCCCCTTTCTGGCTCTTCTCCAGGTTCGCCAGTGACCACAGATGCAACGCAAACTTTCGTCGAATGCTCCACTCCATCCTCTGTGTTGATTGTCTATCCCCGGTAAGGAGCTGCCATCAGGATCTGACGCTCCAGTACCTGGCCGCGTAACCATTAGTCAAACCAAGCCACGCAATGACCTCCCCGGTTGCCTCATCTCAGATGAACCATCACGATTGTCCAAACAGTTACTATCACTACTGACATGGCACGCCATCCCCGAACCTCCAGACCCGTACCGCCACAGAATACCATAATCTCCAATAGCAAACAAGGATAACAGAGGTCATTCATGGCAAGTTTATTTAAGGACTGATTGTAGATTTTCACCTACTGGTTTTCTTCCCGCCACACATCACAATTCGCTCCCAGCCGCATAAGTCCGGTGACCATTTTTGTAAGTTCCGTTGTTTCTCTGTCCACAATTTTTCATATATTTCCGTCCCGTAAATTGTTTGATGCAACCTTGAAGCTTTCCTACTGTTTCATTTTAAGCATCGTTTTGACCATTGAATGGCGTTAATTAACATCCTCCATCCATCTCATATGATATCCAGTGTGGTTTTGACTCTTTTCCATCCCGCTACGACATCCGGGTGGATTTTCACCTTCACCATTTTACTCTCCTGATTTTTGATGAACCCGGTCACTTAACAACACCCAGTATTTCTTTCCAGCCAAACGATGCGCCGGCGGTGCGCATATTTGATGCGTTTAAACATGGATTGACTCGCAGTGGGCGACTCATAGTCAGCCCCAGAAAGTTTCGACGATGGATTATCTAGCTCTGATTCAAAGCCCGAAAACTCGTGTTCAGCCTATCGTATTGTAGGTTATGTTCATGAGAGCACAGAAACTGCATCTTCACGACAAAATTTTTGTTTTAATGTTTCCACCGCGCCATCTGTGTAAATTTGATCTTGCCTTGCTCATGACTCTCGAATTTCGAGAAATATACTCATTATTATTATTGATATTATTATTATTATTATTTAAACCGAACATATAATGCAATATGTTTTGCTCACAAGGTCATAACAGGCAATGTGATCGCTAGGCACGAGGTTTCGAGCTTTAAATCAAAGCTAGATGACGATTCGAAAAGATTTTTGTGACTGATTTCCAGTCCTGCACTGCGAGCAATACTATATTTTAATGCAGCAAAGGTGCGTATCGCGGGCTCAAAATATGGCTGGAGGGCAATGGCTGTTGCTGCCAGTTGGCCGGGATATCCGAAAATCATGAGTTATATGGTGAACATAAGAATCAATATGGATGTGACAACGGAATGGAGATGAGTCGAAACCAGACTGGATATCATATGAGGCAGTAGAAAACGCGAAAAAATCTGAAGGCACAGTCTACTGGGCAAGGAAAGCGGCGACGCGTGATGGAAACTGTACAATCGCATGACTACTGCATGAAGTTTACTTTGAGCAACTTTGAGTTCATGAATTTCAGCTTGGTCCAGAGATGAAGGTGGGTAGGAAAAGAAGAAGAACAGGAATCAAATGAGTCAATGTCTGGCGGACTCGTGTTTAGAACAGTTACCAAGAGCATAGGTCTATTGCCAAATTCCGCAGACCGAAATAGGGGTTATAAAAAATGACGGTCGTCAGCTGTTTTCGAATGTCAAGATGCATTGTGAATTTCAGTTTATATCAGACGCCAATAAAAATACTGTCCTTTCGTGAGTCCGTTTTGTATGGTTTTGGCAGAATAATTTTGGGAAGGAGCGAGAAAAATCCAGTACAAAATGGTGCTCGTGAACGTAGGATCTGGATTGCTGTTCACCACAACAGTACTAGTGGGTGAGGCTGACCGAGTGCTGGCCACCCAAGCTGAAAAATTCCGTTTGAGAGTGAACACAGGGAGTGTAATCCGCCAACCTAGTTGCACCCTCACGCCGCTGCAGCCAATCTGCCCATCCGATGTGCGCTGGCCAAAGCGCAGTCAAGGATAACAAATTTCTAGCTGCCCAGATCTGCCCTGCCCGTGGAACATATTACCTTAGCGTCGCTTGTAAGGAAAAAGGTGGGTGGGTTTAGAGCCGGCGCTAGATCATTTCTGGATAGCCGGAAAAATGAGTAGTCCCAACACGGATTGCCGCGGATCGCCGTTGGTCATGCTAATCTTTGATGAGCCCCTATCTTATACTCTTCTGTGAGGTGACTTACTTGTAAGAAGGACATTACCCACTGTTATACATAACCTTTGACACCAAATGAACCCAAAGAAGTTAGAAGTAGGGGATGATTAACGGAAGCAAACTTCTTGCTGAAGTCAAGATAATGCACTTCAACCTGGCCACCCTCACCCGGTCTTCCAGTAACGCCATCCAAGAAGAACAAGAGATTGGTGGGACAAAAGCTGCTTCGTAAAGCTGTGCTGAGATAGACAGAGACTTGAGTGCTTGGCTAGTTATTAGCAAGCAGGGGCATGAATAAAATTTCCCATTATCTCGCACGGAATGTGGGTGAGGCCGAATTGCTTGGAGTTTTTCTCAATGAAGCTCGCCCCCCCCAACTTCAGGTACAACCTTCGCGTTGCCCTAGTCCTTTGGCGTTTCACGTTGGTCTATATTTGCCTGAAATATATTGCATAGTGGGTTGCCGATGATACCCTCTGATGGCTCAATGTTGATCGAATGAGTATCATCTTGCCCAGCCGACTGGTTCTGTTCGTACCCTTCAGTTGCCTAACTGCATGCTCCTCCGTCGTCAACGGGTTTCAAACGGTCATCAAAGAGCTATCTGGCCAGGAGGCCTCCGAGTCTTAATATGTACCCTGTGGAATCTACCGAATTACCCTTTGGCCCTCCGTAATGTATTAACGGATAGATATCACACATGAGTGAGCCTTTTGATTGCACGCAGGCGGATTGCTTCTTTGGTCGCCACCTAGCACAGTGTCACCTTAAGCTCACCTTTTGCTTTTCACCTCGGATCAGCTGCACCACGGTGTAACAAACTTTAATATAACCTATCTATTTTCGCTGGTTCCGTGCATTTTTGTTTACCCTCCAGGATTGTTTTCCCCGCTTAACAGTTTGCCGACTGCCCTTCGCCAAGTGCCTCTGTTTCGCGATTTACGCACCACGAAGGAGCAAGCGATTTCTCTACGGTTGGTAAAAACTCCATAATTGGTCGCCATCTTCCAACAACCCCAGCTCCATCTGCCATGTCCCCTGTTAATTCTGTTAGTGTGAGTTGGGGCTTGGTTAGGTCTATATTATTGAAATTCTCCCGTCACTTCAAGGCAACCAAGGACTGACGCATACACGGGGTGATTTCCACTCTTGCCCAACGGAAATACGTGCCGGAATTCCGTGACGTGATTTATCTGGCCTGTCATTGTAGGGTCCAGTAGTAAATGCTAGTGACCAGATCTGCGCCTGGTATCATACCTTTGGTATGTTGTTCCATTGCGCTCAAGTTTAACCATTCGATAAGGCTTGCCTCGCCACACCTGAGGCACACGTCTCAAAGGCCTGGTCTATGGGTAGCAGATTGAAGTCCTCCTCGGTTCGGGTATCGTCGGCCTTATCAACAGCATTTGTAGCGGGAGCCAGAGGCAATGCATCCTCCCTCTGGTTGGCACCTGGGGCCTCACTCATGCAAGCTACGTTGGCTCTCACGGATGGAGTAAATTGTGTGACCGCACATACTCGGACGATAGCAGCATAATTTGACCCGGGATTTAGCATGTTTGGCCGGTTCTCGACTGTCACTCCGCCCACTTGACGACCGTTGTTGCAGTCCTGGTAGCAGGTGCAGAAATCTTGTCTCGCTACTGGTGGTACATGGTACGATTTTGTCGACCGCGTTTCGACAATGGCGATCAGCACCAGACGCAATAAGCTGAAGCTAATTTTCCGGCTGTTTGACACGCTGGCAAGTGGCACTGCCAGTCTGTTCTCTCGGCCCAAGTTTATTTCAGATCTGTGCTCGAGCGCAATATCCAAGTGACATAACATACGAACCGGAGGTTTGATAACCGATGCCTGCAACGCTGAAGTTTCACCTCATCCGTAATATTAAGCAGGTAGCCGTCAAATGCACTTCAGTAGATTCTAATGCCTCACATTCGTGAGGCAGCTCTGATAACATACATGTTCCAGATATTTGACCACAACTTTCTTCAGGGCGGGTGAATGATTTGCCGCCGCTAGCGGGCAAGTATTCGAAGACACATTCCAGGTTCCCGCCTTTCTGAGGTTCTGGGCATTCCAGCTTATATACCTTAGAACAACCGGCGGGACGTGCTGCCGATTCCCATCATCTGGGACATGGAGTAATAAGTAGAATCTTCCTCCTTTTGCATGGGATGTCATCACAGCACTGGAAAGTGGCGCGTCCTTGGCTGATCTATTTGCAAGTGCAGCCACCGTGGGCCCTGCTGCACCCCCCATGCAAGGAGATTGGTGGATGCTCACTCTGTGCACCCCTTTTACTCACGCAAGAAGTGGGATACCCATCGTACGGGTGGCATCCATTACTTGCCTACTAGCTGATTCGCGCCTGGCCTTTTATTCCCGGATAAAAGACTCCTCTCTGTTTGGAATGAACAACTTCATTAAACATAGCTGAATGTGACGATCCCCGCTAGTTTCACCAAGGCAATGAATTTTGGATATATCTTGTGATCTCCAGCGTCTTGAGTTTGGCTTTTTGACCCGGTTGGACAGTACTGCGCTACATCGTTCCTTATCTTGAGCCTTTCTCGTTGTTCTTCGCAAATATTGGTGTAATGTCCAGATTGGTTGAAAATGCCTTTCCCCTCTTTTCCTTTCTTTCTCGATACCATGTTCCTCCCGTCCAACTTGCTCCTATTGATACCGGTTTTGGTTTACCGTTTACTTTCGGCCTGACGTATTACGTTTCGCTGTTTCGTCCCTGTGCTTTTCGTTCGAGACTATTTTACGGACATTTTGTGCAGTCACGGGCAATTTGACTTGGGTCAGCTTGTTTTGGTACACTCCACCTTTATTTTACCGCTCACCCCGGTCGACTGCAGACGTTCCGTTTTTTACATTGAATTTCAGTTTTCAAGTTCGGGCAAGTGTAGTTGGCTTGCAGAGTCCGTTGTAGTTCATCGAAACACGGGTCAGGTGCCTTCTATTCATTCTCCTTCATCGAGCGTTCCCTTCTTACGCAGATTTTGCTCTCTTTTTGACGATCATTTTGGCCGGATAATGACTGAGGATCACTCTCATAGGCATTGCACTTTGTACATAGTTTCTAACCCATGAATGGTAACGTGGGACCTGCGGAGCAATCTCGGTCTCTCTTGGGCTTCGCCTCAAAATGGGCCACGCTTTGCTTTGAGGTTTCGAAGTGCTATCCAGAAAAGTGGAAAGTCAATTTTTTCGCGAATCCCACTTCGAATCACCGATAGACATCACCCGGACCAAGACTTGAACGTTTGGACGTTACATTACTTTGACAAAGACAATTACAAGGCATATGCAAGCACCTTTTGGGGACAGAGGCGACAGCGGTCATGGACTAACGTTGGGCTGTATGGATAATCGACGAGTCCACAGGACGTTTTCTGTTCATGAACCCGGGGTTTATAGTTCTAGTCGGCATAGTTTGAGGTCTAGAGGTAGCATTTCTGTGATCGAATTGAAGGAACGGCATCTCAAATAGGGCAGGTTCAAGAAGTGAAAGCGGTGCAGGAAAGGCAACTGAGTGAGTTATTAGCTGTTCTTCAAGAGCTTGAGACAGCTAAGTTCGCGAATAAGTTAAAAGACAAGGTATCTGCTCGCTCAGCAGGGACTTCTGAGTGTAATGATAGAATGTTGCAAATTTAACGAGCAATCTAACTGGAATTCCGAGGACGCAGAATGCGCCAACGCGCACGCATATACGAGCGCTGATTTTATTGACGGTAGCGGCGCGTTGCCGATGTATATCGGCCACAGTGTCTCTTTAGGTGTGGACCCTCCCAGAGTTGACCTCTTGTCGTTCTACGGGCGACCAAGCGCGTGTTGAAAGTTTATAAGACAGTTCCAAACCTATGTGGCAAACAGAACGTGCAATGGTGATCAGCGTCTTCTGTACCTACTGCATCATCGCAAGGATGGGGCGCGAGAGACAAAAAAGAAGCTTGCGTTATGCTCCAACCAGAGGCTGGGTATGAAAGAGCACGTAGGATTTTAAAGGACCTTTTAGGTCGCTGGCGCGAAGTTGCCCGGTCGCTGCTAACTGGGCTGTGTAAAGACATCAAATTCAGTTGATTAGATGCGATACACCCTCTGGTTTAGCGGTGCGCATGGAAAGCAGCAAGATAGCGTTTGAGCAGATGGAGTACATTGCAGACCTTAATTCACTTGCGACGCTTGAGCAGATAGTGAAGCAACTGCCACATTCCTTGCAATCGACGCGGGCGGAGAAATTAGATGGACTAATTTAGAACGGGAGGAAACGAAGATTTGGGGAGCTGACCGAGTTTGTGTCTTTATTAGCCAGAGTAGCTCGGAGCCGTCTTAGGCAGTTGGCGGAAAGAAGCAAGAAAAACTTTGGGCCTAGTGCCACCTCGCAAGGAAGTATTCCACGTCACCCTATTACAAGCGACAATGCGAACCTCGTGACACAGGACAACAAGGGGCGAATGCTGCAGTGCAGGTGGTGCAAGCCAAAACATCATGTAGCAACGTGCCCTATATTCCTGGGACTGGAGGCAACAGCTGGGCGGGAAGGGGCCAAAGACTCGGGTTTTGTTTCGTTTGCCTAAGGGGCAGTCATATTGCGGGAGAATGCAGTAACGGAACTAGGTGCAATGCAGTGCATTTTAGCGCCCGACATCATCAGCTACTGCATGCACCTTCTCGGAAACACCATAAGCGAACTGAGATGACGCACAAAAGGCACTGGACGTCCCTTTAGTTGATGAGAGATTTCGTCTCACCGGGTATCATGTCCGTCAAGCTGAGATCCACAGATCGAGAGATAATAGGATATGCACTGTTAAATAACGGATCTGACACTACCTTCATTTGCTAGGAAGCCCTAGCCCGGTTGGGTCTTAGGCAAAGTTGTGAACCTTTTGGCAATAAAAACTATGGGTGGCACCGCAAAGTTCAGCTCAGTGAGCAGCGTCTTTCAAGCGTTGCCAATGATCGAGTCGAAGTCTGTAAATAGCAAAAGTGCCATGTTTATCAGAGAGCCGCCCATAACGAGGCCTACCAAAAGGTTATCCGAAAGGATTGGACAGTGGCCCCTCCTGATTGAAAATCCAAATGAAGAAACTGAAGGTACAATTCTGGTTTTGATTGAATGTGACCTCCCAGAAGGCCACTGGGTTCTGAAACAGAGGCTATGGGGTAGAAAAAGCCCTTATACTGTGCGCACTTTGCTGGTATTGGTGGTATTCTGTCTATCCAGCTACGCAGACTGCAAGGCTAGGTAGGTTAACTGCGTGTCCGCCGGGGAAGTTGGGTTAGCAAAAATGTACGAAGCAGAATTTAAAGGCGCAGAAGACCTAGATTCGGGATCTTTAAGCCCAAAATCTCTCTGAATTATGAGTTAGATCTGAACCAGTCACCGCTCGCTCCTCCTCTCCAACCACCACGCCAAAATTGCTCCTTGAACCATCCACGTCAGGATGCAAATCACCACTGCAGCCCTCCAAAATCCCTTCTTCAAAACCCCGGCAGAACTCTGCAAGCAATGCTGTCGGTATGGTAAGGGTATTTAGCCTGCTCACATTGTCCGATGACCCTAAAACTGGTCACGGTGCCGCTTTCAATCCTGACGCTAAACTCATCCAGCATACCCCAAAGTTACCGTCAAAATGGATGCCACTGACGCAAACAGCTACCAAGAGGCCACAACGCGCACCCCCCAATGAGCAACTAATTACAGCTGGCCTAGTGACTGGAACTTTGATAATGGAAAAGCCGACCCACTCCAGGACACCTGAGATATCAAGATGTAGAAAGCTGATATTGCTTCAATTGGTTACAATGCCTTTAGAAAGGACAGAATAAATAAGCGCAGGGGAGGCTGTCTCATATACACGAGACACCCTTTCAGGCTCATGGTACAATCATCCTAGCTTTAATAAACCGAAAGATTCTATCTGGCTGACTGTGGCCATCGGGCATCAGGACTTACTGATCAGTTGCATCTACCATCCCCCTAGTATGCATTAGTCAGAGGTCTTACCACTAATTGACGCGCTTAACGTGGCCGACGACCTTCCAGGCCCTAAGCCAGTAGCGGGCGACTTCAATGCCCCAGGAATTCGTTGGTCATATTTCTCCTCCCCAAAATACCTTTCTGCGTTTGTTTCCAGTGTACGACTGGGTGGATGGACACGGCATGTTTCATTACCCACAGGGGCCGACAGTATTCTAGATCTTACTTTCACAACTGGCGTAACACAGGTGCGCACAGTTATGGGAAACAAATTATTCGGATGTGATCATTCCCAAAATGTTTGCGAGTTCTCAGTTTCGACGCCCGTTATCTCCTCCTCAGCTTCCACTAAACCATACCACAGAGCCTCATGGAGCCATCTTCCTTCCATAATTCGTATCCGAAATTGGGACAGTTTCTTTCTATCGGTGGATTCCCAGCTGGCCACCAACCAATTTCACGCAACTCTAAGTGTGTGCCTTGATCTAATCACTGCAACCCAGTATGGCCTCAGAAAAGTTTTCCTTAATCCAAACAAGATTCAAAAGAGCAAAAGAATTTGCTCTGCTATTGCAAATGAACCGTCTGTCTAGGGAGATCAGGACAACTTTTTATCCTCTTCAAACAAGGCACTTAAAGCGTTATACTCTGCCAACAAGGCAGCAGCCCTGGCAAAACTACTGAGAACCAACAACTCCCTACCTAATACGCACATCACGTCTGTCATATACAGGGGCACGTGTGCAAATGACCCTCTACTGATATCAGAGATGTTCAGTGATTATTTCGCCGCCTCTATGACAACTGACTACAACACCATTATACCGGACATTCCCACAGTCACTGCTTCCCCTCCAAGAGTCTCTTTCCACCCAAGTGATATCAAACCACTACCGTCAAAAGTGAGATCAGACATTTAGGTAAACTGTGAGCAGCCCCCGCCAAACGTGCTATATCTAGACTGGGCCGGCTGCAGCCGGTTGGTCAAGGATGCTAGAGGCTTCCAAGTGTTTTCGGTGTGCTGGTGAAGCAAAGCTCTGACTGCAGTGTCTGAGGAGTCGGTTATCAGAGATGGAGGTGCTGTAGGGTCGGGATGTGCGAGTAGCGCTATTCCGGTGATAGCGTCCTTAATGAAAATGAATGCTGGTTTCTTAGCCTCGGGGAATGCGAACTTACGCTCAACTCCCCGTAACAGATTGTGAAGGGGTAATTGCTTCTGCACAGTTAGGAATAGGACGCCGGTAGAAGTTAACTAGGCCGACAAATTGCGGTAACTACCCATATAATTGAGGTTCTAGGTAGTCCTGAATAGCCAGTGATCATATCCGGCAACGGAGCTATACTGAAGGACGAGACGATATGTCCTCAGAATTTAACACTGGGTTTTCCAAGCTCACGTTTTGAAGTGTTAATCGCTACGCCATGTTTGCCGAGGCAGTCGAAAACAGTACGTATGTGCGGGGTGTTGCTCCTCCTAGTGGCTAGTTGCTAGGATATCTTCTAGGCACACATACTTATTTCCTAAACCGAGTGTAACCTCGTGCATGAACCTTTGGAATGTCTGACCCGCACTGCTGAGCCCCAAATGCATCCTCACGAACTGGAACAGTCCGTAAGGTGTGGTTACCGCCGTTTTCGGTATGTTTGTCTCCTCTAAGGATGTTTGATCTTGTGCTCGACCTAAATCTATGTGGCTGAAGATCCTGCAACCGGACAGCTACGAAGTGATGCATTGTATGTAAGGAATCAGGTACCTATCGGCAGCGGTGACCCCGTTGAGCTTCCTGTGTTCCCTACATGGTCACCAGTTGCCTCTGAGCTTAAGGACCAAGTGAAGCGGAGAGGCGAAAGAACAACTGGAAGGTTGGGTGATGCTCAGTTCCGATATGTGGTCGAATTCCACCCTGGCCAGGCGAAATTTGTCAGGAGATGGGCGACGAGGCCGACCAAAATTTGGATTACCTTAGCATTGACGTCGAGATGTGGATCTTCATGTCGTACCATTCCCGGGTAGTCGCGAAGTAGCCTACTGCATGGCTGTCGGGCTGGCGGTTTGGCGTACTGGGAAGTGATTTGGTTGAAGACGGCGTATGAGCCGGTCGCGGTCAGCGGCGTTTGACGGTCTAGTACCTTCCTGCGCCAAGCGCCGACTAGTCGGTCGAAATGCTAGAGGACGTCTGTGCCAATAATAAGATAAGGAACGTTGGCGACGGTGAACATCCGACGAAAGTTACGATTCAGGCCTAGACTGAGAGTGTGGGAGCCATGTCCGTACGTGTGAATATGGATGCCGTTCACAGCCCGTAGCGTCTTCGGCTGTGCAACGATTAAATTACTTGGGTCACGGGGGATTACGCAAAACCTCTGCACCTTTATCCACCAGGGATAGCCTGCCGCTCGTCGAGTTTCTGACGTAAAGTAGATAGTAGTCAGCAGCCAGCCTGGCCTGTGTTGCGCGACCATGAACCGGGAACCTATTTTCCATGTTTCTTGCCTGGATAGGTGCAAGCGGGGTCACACCATTTGCTCAGCCTCCAAAGCGGTTTTGGCACTTACAGCGAAGCAGCAAGAAAGGAGTCAAAAGCTCTGCTCATGTAAAGGGGATTGAGGGAATTTTGTTAGGGATTGTGGGTTTCTTTTCCTCATCAGCTTTGCCAACACTTCGAATTTATTACAGTTGTTAATGGCTCTGAGTTCCTGTCGCCAGCAAAAACAGACCGAGCGCTGTTTTGGGTTGCATACAACGCGATTTCACCGAAACTGCAGTGAGACATCCCTATATTATTTAATTTTCTCGCAGGTCGCGAAGTTTATATTACATACGATTGCGCATATTTTTATGGGGCCAGCTGATTGGCATTGTTTGGGAACAGCCATTGGGCTGTTAGATGGAGATTATTCACAAAATGCGTTTCAGTTTTGGGCGTGAGCCAAAGCGTTTAATGGGCTTCAGTAAGCGTTGTGAAATGTCCTTTCGGAGGATATGGTGGACTAAGAAATAGCAGCTAATCTTTAGCTTCCACCCCCATTTTGCAAATTGTTTATCCGCTACTCATGATTCACTTAGTTTATTTGCCGCAGATTACCTTCCGTGGACATTGAATGAAGCTGTTAAATTTTGAATACTCCGGCCACATCTTTACATTTGCCACTGTCCTCCAACCGAATTTTCTTGCCTGCGATGCGCGCCAATAGTGCATCTAAAGGCAGAGTAATGGGTTAAGCAGTACTCATGTTGACCTACTGGCAACGATGTGTGATATTACGTCATCCATTTTCTGACTTCACCTTCGAGCTACGCTGCTCGATGGGTTGTGTTATGATCTTGTAACGCTTGATCATGCTAGCAAGCATGTCTCCCAGAGCTTTCAAGAAATGCACTATTATTATTATTATTACTATTATTATCATTAACCGACTAATGGTCACACCTCGGAGAATTGTTAGCAACCGTGTTTGCTACTTTGGTTAATCCCAAAAAGCAAATCATTGCTGGAGCCTTTTGTTTGGTGCGCAGTGTGAAGTTTTTATCCCGTTCTCCCAGGAGAACCGCATGCAGGTAAAGCTTAAATTGACCAGCATATATTAGAAGCACTGAAGTCTCATTTGTCAGCTTTATAAATCGAAGGTCTTCAATGAGTAAACAAAACGCTTCAATTATGGAAGAGCGAAAGCAACCCAGCACTATCTCCTGCTGTGCTAACTCAATGATAAGCCATACAGGAATATCCATAGCGTCGAAAACAGAGTGGTGGTAGTGTGTGGTACGGAAACTGAACTTGACGCAAACTAGGTAAACCCTCCTCGCTGGCAAACTGTTTGTGAAGAATCGAGAGTAATCGAGTACAACAATTCTGTACATGAAAGAGCACTCTGCAAATCAGCATATGGTTGTCAGAGAAAGACGATCTACAGGGTCCGGATCCGGACCCTGTCCGGTAGCAATCTGGAAATAATCCGGTGAAAGTCCGGTGAAATCCGGTGAATCAGGACATTTTCTACGGGAAAATCCCAGAAACGCAACACGTGTCCATCCGGTACTGGCTGGGATAATGCAGAGCAAAGGAAAAATTGCGCAACCGTTTACTCCCTTTCCGTCCCCTTACCGATCGGCGATTTTTTACCGCTTAGATACGCGCAACATCATCGGTTACAGTAAACTGCTGAGCATTTTTCGGTGCGTAGGGCTTATTCCACGAACGTTTTTTTGCAATAGGTAATACTTCTGAGCAGTGATTTACAACGATTCAATCGGAGCCGACCTGCATCGGAAGAATAAAGAACATAAGAAGCATAATATTAATTGATTACGTTAGATATAAAAATGTACTATCTAGTTCCGAGTGCGCCACCTATATTCAAACGGTTTCTCTCCGAGAACTGAAAAGGAAGGAATTAGAACACCGTCATTTGAAATAGTTAGTATATACAGATTTCATAGGCTGCCCCAGTGAATGTGATTTCTCTTTCTAGGAAAACATTTAATGGGTCGCACTCTTTAGCTGGTCATGTAAACAGTAAAACAGAGGAGAGGTCGAAAGGGTTATTGGGAAAGTTAATAAATACCAGGAACAATGACATGCATAAAATTTGGATTGAATGAAAACACAGCACTTGGTGATATTCTTACCTGCTCGCTCTCCTCCCGTAACCTTGGTCTCGCGCTTCTGTGAACGAGTGTTTAATGATTCTCTCAATATGAAGGACCGACGTTTCCTGGAATACTGTTATAGACTCCAAGGCATTTGCTAGACGGTAAGTGAAAGTTATGGAATCAATCTTCCAAGAATGGAAACAGTCGTTTCCACACTAATTCCGAGCCAGTTATCCTGCAAACAATGGTCGCACTCGACATTCTGTGCACCGTGATACCAACGTCCCGGGCCCCACAGCGCTTCACTGCCTGGACCTTGAATTTTTATCCAAGCCGCGATCTTGTGTTGAAGTTGCCCATTACCCTCAAATCTTGTTTCAGCTTGGCCACTCCATCTGGGCCCAAAGCTCAGGTTGACTGGCAACGACTAACTTCATTGGACACACGCCATATATCCAGGCCGTGAATGATACACACCCTGAAGTCATGTAGTGCCAACATTTTTCTGTCTAGGTCATCTGTAAAACCGATAGTTTAGACCAGTTCTGTTAACTTCTGGCATGACCAAAGTAACAGGTTCTGATGCCTCCGGGGTAGATGTTTGAACGCTATCGTATACCTCAATAAAAGCTCGATGAAAATCAAGTCACGATGAGATGAAACTTGCCTGGAAGTTGACGCGGCCTCTGTTGTTAATTGGTAAAGTCTGGTTGCTGGAAAAAGTTTCGGGGGTTGTGACTTCGGCAATTTCACGCGTTGACGGTTCCCCAGCCAGTTGCCGTGTACGATAGCAACAGTGTCGTCGACGGGAAACACCGAATATGATTTGCGCCCACCTGGCAAATGTCAGCTTGCAAACCGCTTACAAGAGGTATATACAAGTGGCTGGGGTGCAAGGTTTTTACGAAAGACTCGACGGCTCCGTGAAGTACTTCACATGTACCATGTCATTTTCCAAGCCCACTATGGACGCTGGCTCTCCCGCGCCAATGACAAAGTTGTTAGAGGATGTATCTGTTAAAACCATATTTCTGATGATGAATGGGTGCTTGCATCCACCTAAAGGCTTTTGTGGTTCACCGACATCATCAGAAAGCGCATTGGAGGATGCACAATCCAGCGTAAGGGAATCAAAACGCAGCAATGGATCCACTGAGCGGAATGTTTGGGTCTCCGGATGCCGAATTTTAAAAATCGCATCACAGACTCACACGGAAAGCAAGAAAAGCTACCCAGAACACTATGTCATAAGGCATCCTTCGGCAAATGAATTAAAGCATGTACGGAATAAACCTTATTAGAGGAGCCACAGGGCAAAGGAAACTTTTGCACAAAGCACCGGAAGAGAGATGCCATCAATTGAGCACAAGGAAAGCCAAAGGAATGTTAGCGACTGATACACATTAATTAAATTTTACAACGAAATGTAGTACACTCATTTGACCGGTCTAACTTCGGACACCTTTCGCGGTGCACCCAAATCGCAGCTCCCCAACAAACTGCACACTGTAAGGCATTAGGCGCTTTCTTTCTTGCATGATATCTCTGCCACATCGTTATGTCACGCATGACTGAAATGTACGTCTACTCATGCAACTGTAGATAAAAACGAGTCTGTTATATATGGCAACGTGCGCCGTACGTGATACCATAAAATAAATTGTACAATCATTTATGAAACTCATTATGAAAGACCGGTTGATGTAAACGCTTGACCATCACAACCTATAGTTTCTTGGCGGTTTTAACCGACAAATAGGAACCGACTATGAAGTTACTTGTCAGATACAATAGAACCGTCTCTGCAATGTGCTAACCGCGACTCCATTGACGTTTACCTCAGGTTAACCTGCTTGGATATGTAAAAAGCGGCTCTATCATCATAACAGCACTTTCATCTAAAAGGAAAACTATAAAGTGCCAGAAGTCTTTGCAAAATACCTTCGCGCCAAAATTTACCAAAAACAACTAGTAAAAATACAAAGGAACTACGAAGCAACATCTAATGTTACAAACCGGGTCAGAACTCACCGGCAAGAAAAAAGGGTGACCAAGATGGAGGCGAGCAGGTAGAAACCGACCACTTAAACAAACGGACCCCAAACTGGATTAAGTAAATTACAGCAAACATCCAGTAAAATTACAAATAAGTTATCGGGAACTAATTTTAGGAGACAACATGTTATTTTCATGCCCATCAAATGCTTATTTATGTTCCCTCCTTGTGCCCAGATGTTACCGGACCTTAAGGATGGGTACCGTGCTACTTGGGCTCAAAACCACTCTCAATCATCCTCAAAATTTTCCTGCAAATTTCTTTCAACCTAAAAAACAGTGGGAAGTGGCAGTACTACTTTATTGTATTGACGGAGGGTGTTGATGGTGGCATTATAGGCTAACAGTAGCAAACGTTATACGTGACTGCAGAAATGAAGCCACGCGGCATATAGATGTTAAATCGACAGATGTTTACGTTGTCATTGTTTTCAATCCGGATACATACATCTCATTTCTTAATGAAGATTATCTTAGAAGTAGCCAGGAGGCGATTCACCGTTATCACGGAAGACTGAACACTAATTCTCCTTGAGTTTCTGAGGTCGACTTGAGCGAAGTACCTGCAGCTTTGAAGGCACCACCTCATCTTTTCTTGCGCCGTTTGTACGGTGGCTCCTGGCTAGCCTATAGGGCTTGAAGCAGCACGGTGTTGAACTTACTTATTACCAACGCACAAATGTTCGTGCCAGACAAATCCGTTTTCCAATGGACATCTTTCATATTCAGCTGACCCAGGGGGGATGTTGTCATCAATTGACGCATGACATCTTGAGTTTCATCACCGGATGCTGATACCCGTACGTTCATGAGAAATTCGGCCCTCAAATTTCATAGATTTTTAAGCGCGACTTACTACACCGTCGTAATATGGGTTCTGCTTTCCTCCACTGATGAATGCATTTGTACCGCCGTTTGACGATTGACAGAATTTACGGATATCGCAGGAACCAAGTATGCTTACAACAAAAGTTCAAGCCTCAAGTATAACTGACCTTTAACGTCCATGTTAATGTTTTGTGGTCGGACCAGGGTTTCTGTGTTGGGAACTAAAATTCCATATTATCACTGTATGAAAGATCTAATGTACGGGTTTACTGTGCTGGATCATTTAACCGGGAATCAACTGCGCCGCTATTTGATGCGGAAACTCACTCCGTTTCTTCCTACGTTTCGTTGTCACTACAATCAATTGGCAGCACACAAAACTGTTTTACCCGCAAGAACTTCCCGGGATATCTGGCGCCTCGTTCGCACATACCACACGTGTCCCATTAAATCTCCACAGCTTACTTCTGCGTCAGGAGACACAATGCTGTCGCCTATTCATTACAAACAACGAAAAGCTTTAGAGCCCATGCATGGATCTCTGGTCCGTTGTTCAAAATCTGCGATCCGTATTTGTTCTATCTGGGCGCGAGCAGCCATCAGCTTTTCCCTTCTTCATCTCCACATCGATATTCTAGAGTGTCCACACATATAAACAAAACCTGGAGCTATTCGTCGACTCATTTCTTGCCGTAATATTTGTAATGAATTTCTTAGACAGCGGGAATTTACACATAAATTAATGTCGTGCATTCTTTACATGGACACAAAGGAGCAAACAGAAGCTCCAGAATGAAATGGCAGAGGAAAATAGGTTAGGCAATGATGTCCAGGAAACCACCTTAAACTTAAATCTAAAGTTTTGTAATTGAGTCTCTAATAAATATTGTTCCCTCATCTAAGTGAATTCCGTAAACCAGTTAATGTCATGTGTAAAGGCGGATTGCCTTAACGCGGATCTCGTATCAAGTTTGCGTTCCCTCAACAGTTGTGACCACTTGTGAGTCACTCTCATTCGGCTCCGTATGACTGCAGTACTGGAAACCCTGACGCTTGACCGTTACAAGGAAAAGACGGTCGGAAGTGGTAGCAGGTTGAGTATATTGTGACAGGAGCGCACGAGCGGGGTATGTGTGAGCAACACGCAAATGGCGACTGCGCTTGGCCGTCAACGTTCGGTTAAACAAGTGACCAGCAGGAATAAATCTATTTTCCGCTACCTACTCTCAAGGGATACCATCCAAGTGATCCACAGTAACATAAAACAGATAACAAGTATGTTTTTACGAGTGCGAGTACGTAATCAGGCATTCAATGGTAAAATGACTTGTAGGCACAAGCTTCTCCCGAATCTTACATAAATATTTTTGCTGCAATATTGACAGTACACGTGATACCCTCTAACGTGATCAATAAGGAAACTCATTTAACCATTCTATATAAAAAGGACAAAAACCATGACCACCACAGTGCAACTCACGTGCAACAAGCAATCACCAACACGTAACGAGACCGAATAACCTTTACAACTAGACCTCGTTAAAAGCGCGTATTAAGACCCGCCGGAACATTGGAGGATTTAAGGACCGTTTCTTCGTGAATTCCATAAAATTTGGAGATTTTCACGAACGCAGTTATTTATCCACACTTCACGCCTTTGGAGAAAACGAAGACCGGAAATGTCCAACTTATGACTTTTTCACTACAATTATCAAGAAATTCCGTGACATAATCCCACTTTGAAAAAGCGGTTCCCAAGAGACCATTTTGAGGGCGCTTTAGCAGCCTGGGAGAGAACCACCCAATTCCATTATCCTTTCTCCTGTCCTCATCTCAAACATTTGCAACGCAATTTCGTGTCCTACTTTTTGACTTACTTCTGGGAGCTTTTAAAGACATTCGTGGCCGTATTTAGGTCACTGCTTCTAACTCTTTCTTTTTCATAACCTCCCGTCCCACCTAGGTCGGATACAACCTCTGTGTCCCTTCAAAAGCGAGATTAATTATAAAAAGTAAGCTGCTTGCCTTAGCTCTACAAGCCTGCCTCCTCTCTTCACCTGCACCCGTCATTTCGCGGTCAAGTCAAAGACCCACCAGTTGGATGGTGCTTCACCTGCCCATCATTACCAGATCATTGTTCCTCCGTCATTAGACTGCTTTTAATAATGTTAACACAAAAATAATTATGACACTGCTTTGGGCGGACTGAGATATGTTTTGCCGGTGGAAACTGATGGGCTTCACCAAATTCCTTTGGCGGCACAGCTTCCAGGCTGTCTGTGCTCTCCCTCGTCTCCGACAGGTTGTTCGCTGTCTTAATCTTCCGAACTTATTCTCCGTTTAAGCAGTTCCCACTGGCGAGTCTTCTCAAGGGCGGTCCTCGTCTAAATAACTTTGGTTACTGCGCCAAATCCTGATTCAACTAGGATTTAGAACTTAAATGATTCGCAAATGCTCCCTCTCTACTCAGAATCGCTGATGTCCCCGTATCAAGCAGGTCTTCACCAGCTTCCCCACTCCAGTTTGAAAATCGACACTGAGTCGGCGGTAACTGATGCACAAATCATGCACTCACTGCTTTTATTATTCTCGCCAGCTTTTAGCCACTCTGGTTGGTACCAATCTGCAGTTATGCCTTGCGTTTCACTCAAACAGCAGCAAATCAGACAAACATGGGTAGCGCGATTTTATTGACAGTTTAATCGAACTTCGTTTTTCCATGAATTCTTCCTACTGTTAAATCCGTCCTCCTCTGTATGTCGCCAAGTGATTATCTTTTGTGCTTTTACAGATATTCCTTTTGTATTCTTTGCCTCGATGACCACTCCACATCAAATTCGGGATCGTGCATAAAAGTGTACTCTTAGACCCCTCCCCAATAATTAATTTTGGCCGGGCCAGCCAGTCCCATGAATATGAACATGCGCACTTCTTCCTTCCACCTTTAAAAGCCTTCCAAACCAGACAAGTCGACGTCTCTAAGTTCCCACACTCTGCTTACCAATCTGTTCCGCACGATTCCAAGTGATAATATACGACACTACAAAATCATTCATATATTATTCTTTTATTTTTCCACTGTCCTCATCATCTGTTCTGCTGCCGTTCACTTTAAGCCATTACTTTATTCCGAACTGGCTGGTGTACAAAACTCAAAAACCAAAAACCATGTCACTTGCGCCTTCGTGGCTACCTCGGTTGGTCGTGCAAATGCGGTTGCGGTTGTTTACAACCTCATAGTTTTTCGCGCTAGTTCGCACTTCTTGCAATGACATTTTATATTTTGGAAAAGATTTCCGCATCCTTCAAAGTGAGACGTCTACTTGTTTTTAAAACTACCATAATGTATCCTCGGAAATTCCTTCTCTTCTCTCTTCTTCCAGTGTTATCACGTTAGATATTACTGTGTTCATAATAGGTGAAGGAACCGGTCTGGACGCAAGTAAGTATCTGATTAAACTGATTAAATATTCATTTTAGATATCCAGATATCCGGTTTCTGGTGTATGTCATGGTCCGTGCAGACATTAAACTTATCAGTTCAGGAAAGGATGCAAGTTATTTCGTCTGTGATCGCAAAGCAAATATGTGGGTGGACACCGATAGTGACACGGGAGACAGCCAGTAACTGGGAGAACAGGAACGATTACCGCGCCGGCTGAACACGATTCAGCCCCATCTACGAACAGCAGAGTGTCCACATCCTTAAAAGTAAAGGCATCCGTACTTCCCAGAAAAACCGAAGTCGTCTGTGATTCGTTACAATTAGCAGATTTCCGAAAGCACGGCAACAGGCAGCAGCCGCACTCCATAAACTGAGGAAAAAACGTCGATTTGATGTGTCGCAGAATTCTCCGATTCAACGGGACAGAATTTCATCACTGTGATAACTATTTGGGCGACGACTGCCAAGTATGTGTTCATTGCCTCATAGCAAACGGTACCTGCATGACTCAAATGCGACTTTCTACTGAAAGCTGCATTATGACTCGGCAACATTCCCTCAGTTTAAATATGCCACCATAGGAGTGGAGAAGAATAAAGTTTGAGGCCAGGCACACGGTGACCCATGTCGAACGATGTGCGTAAGAAGCCAACCAGCAGGGGATGCACAAAACCGAGAACGTGAAAGCGGCTCCATTTAGAGCCACCGTTATCTGATTACCCTTAGAATGATTGCTTTTTCCCATTGCTGCATTGAAGTTAGGTCAACAACGGTTGGAGCTTGGTGAAATTGACCGTACGACAGGCTAAGCTGGGATGTTAACATATACGAAGCTTGCTATGTTGTGCGACCGTAGAGCATCAATGGTTAGTTGCCCAAACAACTGCGATTGCGCTGGGTTCCAAACGTAGGCTATTAACATTCTTGTGTGAACTAACCCGCATTAGCCCTATTCATATTTGTGGACTACTCATAACCTATGCAGAAGACTCTTTCAATGGGACGTGTGTGAGGGTTCCATTGATATCTCTTTCTGATTCATGCGTTACACGTACGTTCATCCTTCCATGACCATTAAACCCAATGGACATAAGTATTTGTTTAACAATTTATAGGTATGCATGTACAAATTTATATACGTATACATGTATATAGATTTGTACGTATGTATACATTGAAATTTATTTATGTGCAAACATGTACACGTTTAAATATATGCATATATGCACTCATGGGGTTGCATATTTATGTCACCATAAGGCAGACCGAGTTTTTGATGAACCGGATTGTTCGGATTAGGAGGAACGTTGCCTTCAGCGACCGTAAAACGACTAGGTTAGGGTGGACTATGTGCAAGCACTTATACACAAACATTTACTTGGGACGACTTGTACACAAACGCACATGCCTATAAAAATACGGATTCTTATAGTTGGAGATGCTCACAATTGTATGAATATATATGTTACACGCTCTCCATTAACCATATATATATATATAAATAATGGATTAATTTGTATGCCTGCTAGAATATACGTGGAAATGCAAATCTAAATTCGCACATGGAAACTCATGACAATGATCAGGTGAGCAAACGTAGATAAGTTTAAAAATTCCAGTGGTAATTAGGGGGAACATGTTCATATAGAGAACCGCGCACCATAGTGATACAGGATCCGGCTTGAAACCGTTGCCAACGGCCAAATAGCCAAGACATTCCAAACCGATGACAGAAATAAACTTCCTTTGAATTAATAGCAACATTTTCATCAAAAACCTCTGAAACAGTATCGAAAGATGCGTATAATGAGTGGCTTCATCTGAAGCATGCACACTGGCATGATCTCGGTGAAGTTCTACCCTATCGATATCTTCCACGAGGTTATTCATCATTTGCTGAAAGGTAGCACGTGAACTTCTGCGGCTAAAAGGCGAAAAATCTGTATTGATAGAATCTGGGTGGTGTGTTGACTGCAATTATCGGAATCGATGATTTATCAGGAGGGATATGAAGATACGGATGTTTCAAGTCGATTTTTGAAAACATCTTTAAACCAGTAAGTTTCTTCAAAATTTTTTCGAGTTCAACAGTGATGCGAGTGTGCTGCCTCGGAAAACGACTGATGGTTAAACGGTAATTCCTCCGTATTAGAGGAGTTTTCCATTGGGGTTTATTGGGGTCACAACTGCGGTTCCTCAGGAACGATGTGGCGTTTAGGAAATGCGGATCGATTGGTCGCATCAAGAAAAACGGGAGACACTTTCACGACTCCGGTGGCTTAGTAAACTCGCCAAAGTACAATTACTGTTAGGACTAGGAAGCATCGAGAACTGAATATGAAAAAAAAACACAACTGTTAGCCCAAAAATAGGGGGAACTGAATCTGCCACAAGAATGTGGCGGTCATGCATCTCGTTGCTAGAATCAAAAATAGAAATTTTGGCCATGTTCATAAGCCGAACGAAATGTTCTGTGATATGGTGAGTGAACTGGAATGGATGTTGCATTCAGGATAAAGGCTGACCAAATGGGGCTTTGGAATAGCGGACTCAAGGCTATCAGTATCAACAATAAAATCAAACCGGTGTACACTTCAAGGTGTGCAAAAGGTTTTAAAGAAAGTTGGGTGGAAATATCGAAAATTGAGAAAAAATCGGTTCAAGAGGGGACTGTTTTGGGGTGTTTTACCGCCATTTGTGGTGCATGGGTAGCTCCGTTTGTTGCAGACTATCTCGTGAAAGAAAAATACTTTGTATAATTTACGAAGTTTTAAAAATGTAGGTTGGTTTTAGTCCAGGTTTTTTATGTTCATGGAATTCTGATCTCCGAGCTTGGCATTTAAATTATAAGTGTTTTGTCCCTAGTCGAGATGAAATAGTCGGTACGTATACACTGGCGTTCCGTAAAAATTGGGACCACAGTCAGTGGAAAAGATTTCGATATTTGATGACTATCTGTGAATTTGTTGAAATGAGCAGTAGGGCAGATGGAGTGGCATCGACCAGTGCCATACCAATACTTTAGTATGAGAATCACTGATGGGCTTGTTAGTTCGCTAATGTGCGACAATCGGAGCTGCTTGACCTACCTAGATTGGACAAAATAAAACAAAATAAAACTCACTAAGCGGATCGTCCAGATGGAATACCTAAACAACCAAATCAATATGGTGATCTATGGGATACACGCTACAAACATAGGTGAAAAGTAAGTGTGGCGGGAGAACAACACATTTACATACTCTGGGATTGTTGGCTTGCGGCTCGTGGAATGCCTCTCCTAAAACACATTATGGTGCCTCATTACCAGAGTTGTCAGCTAGCCATTAAATTAATTATTTTAAACATCCAAATTGTTCCCAGTTCTGCAAAAGCTGAGATCTGGAAAATAAGTCATAAGGGAGATGTGGCGTAGAAGAACAGATTTGATTGATTTTACTTTTTTATTTAAAGGCTTGCCGAAGAAGTAGGAAATTGAGTCAGCTACATTTAAGGTATACCTATTAGTTTTGTAGGCAAATTGGAAGAGGTCCTGGGCAGCCTTGTATGACCTGTATTCCTAGACATTTCTGTTAGGGTGGACGAATGGACCGTTGAATGAAAACACCGGATTACACCTGCTGGATTATTATCGTTCGGAATATAAGAGAGGGCAATAGGCTTAAAAGCAAGTGGAGACTGTGCAGCTATTCATAGACAGTTCCATGACACCAACATTAATTGAAACAGAGTCCAACCCATACTTGAGCAATGCAGGAAGAGGGTAATTCAGGCTATTTGCGGCAAATGCCTTCTTACTGGAAAAATCCTGAATAGGTCTTCTTTGTTGAATGAGTAAGGAAAATTAATTTTGGAGTGTAAATAATAATAGGTTTTGGGGAAATCTGTTCATGGGCAGACGAAAGTGGCATTCATTGTACGAATATGGACGCGAAGACTGGTGTATTCGGTTTTTGCCATAGAGTTTTGTTGTTCTTCTCTTCGAGGAGTTGTCTTACAAACACGTGATTAGGGCCTCTGAACTTTACATTTAGCGAGTGGCAGCAGTGATTACCTTCAGCATTTACATGAGACTGGTTCGCGAGCTGGTTTACGCAGATTTTGTAAAAGGGAAATGCAAACTTGTATTACAAATGAGGAGAGCTATCACCAAGGAACACTAGTCCAAGATGACATTTGGAATACACGTAAATATATTAACACAACGAATAGTCGACAGCTAGAGTGAGGACAACTATGAGACAGAAGTAATGAGTAATATTTTCGGGAGAGAAAAGTTCGCAAACAACAAATTCCGCAGATAAAAATCATTTGATTTGGTTACACACAAATGTTTCCCACAGTTTTGAATGCAGACCATTTGCCTTGGGAGTCATGGCGAAAAAAGAAGAGAATAAATGAAAAATAGGAAAGAAAAACATGCTTTGTACAAAATTTATCATATGGCATTTCATCCACTACTCACCTCCACGTTATCTGCGTTCCACCGAAATCCACGATTTCTCTATGAAGTTCATGCTACCCGGTTGACCAAACCGAATTAGAGGGTTTATTTAAACAAACCTACTCAGAGCGTTTGGACCAATGGTCTAGCCCACAAGACAGCGAGATGACCTGAGGGTCACGTGACCCACTGTTTTACTGGTGACTGATTGCTCGGTTCATACGCCCCTCGGAGGGGGCTAGACTTCTAGGGTGCCCAGGAGACCTCCCTTTTGCAACTTCTGGTGAGCATACAGCCATGTGCTTAATAGACCGACTGCGGTTTGGTTTAGTATCAGGATTTGGCTAACTTCCCTAGACTGATCACTAAAAACCAGTCAACCGGATGGAGGAGGCCAGGTATTCGTCTGCGTCATCCCCCTGTACTAGGAAAACGCATCAAAAAGGGCTTGCAAAGGACTTTCTCAAGCGAAACTATTTTCTACTCCGGCCGCAAGGGAACATTTCATGAGACTTTCAGGGCGAGTAGACAGTGTGATCAAACATTTCTTCCTACTAAGAGGAGTGGTCACCAATGAAGACGGGATTCTTGTGGGGAGGCGGAAGTGGATCAAGTTTGCTGATTACTTTGTTTAAAAATAAATTTCCTTTGGTGATAATAACAATGCAAGGGAAAAATGTATGCTTGATAATCATTGCTATTCGGAGCTTTTTCTTTCAGGATCCGAATTACTGTCGATATCAATGAAATTCTTCAGGCCACTCGGTGGATTCATTCACATCGCGATTTTCCCAAGATTCCCGAACAAAAGCGTACAGTCGTTAAGATAGTCTCAGGATCTTCATAAGACCAAAACATTTTCAAAAATGGCAACTGAATATCGGTGATGACCTCAACCGGAATGACGTCATCTCAGGAGTGAGACAACGGGGACCAGTCTGCCATTCACAGTATTTTCGTTTATTAGTCCAAATCGATGTGTCCCATTCACACATATTGGTGGTGGCACTCCAGTTTCTCAAATAATTAAAGAAATTCAACGAAATTGAGTATTATGATAGCATAATGTTGCCGAGATGGCAGCAGTTATTCGACTAAATACTGGTTGAAAGAAAATGACAGGAAAAAGTAAGTGACCATATCTTGTTCATGGAAAAGGATCTATGAAGGGGAATGCCCGAGGAAAACTTTTACGTTATTAGCAATTCCCACTCGTCAATGGAGTTATTCGGTAGTTTTAAACTGTTTGTGATTTATGATGGATCGACTGTTTTATTATCTTACCTACTTTTATATTTACCATAATTATATTGAGCGTTACACTTATTCAACATTTTTAGAACTTAAAACGATCCCTCAGGCAGATGTCAAGATAAATACGCCATTGGAGGATGCACGCTAGACTCGACATTTTCGACTTGGTGTTTGAGCTGATGAACGAGGGTAGTGTTATCCTGGAAGGCGAAGCATGGTCAGGATCAGCCTGCTTGCCACGAAGCTATCGTTTTCTTAGTCCAGACAAAGGTTTCATTCCTTAAGTACACGAAGTGTTGACCGCACGGAAATCTTGTTCAAATTATTTAAATAAATGCCGAATTAGCGTTATGATCGAAGTGATGACTAATTATTCATTAAGTATCAATAAATAACCAAATCAGGTGGAGGGGGGAAAGAAAGCATAGTGTAGCCACTCGGAATGGCAATGGTAGCTCCGGTTCTTGCAGAAAGCGAGAACGCGTTAGCATAGTTTGGAATCTTGCAGAGTTGAATACAAACTATATAATCAGTGTTTCTTAATGTGAAGACTTCAAACCTAAATAACCAAACGTCCATAGTGAAATCCTCGGATGTTATGATGTATCTTTTCCATATTTTGTGTCTGGTTACTCACGAGTAGCGTGTTGTGCAATGCGTAAACATGTTCTCAGTTTTTCTGTTCCTACCATGATCTGCACACATCGATGCGTGTCAACTCATTTCTTTTGAAAAAATGATTTTTCTGAGTACCACTTGTGATGCTGCGCAAAATTCCGATCTTCCAGGCGAAAATCTGGTCTGACTACACTCCACCAATTGATTATTATCCAGTGGTGTCACTTTTAGACCAAATACCGGACTAAACCATATGTAGGCACACGTGCTGTCCATTGTCTCACTGATTCAGGTGATTTCTATTCATGTACTGATAATTTCCCTCTGTATTCCGAAATTTACGAAAAAATCACTATCACCGAATTATTGTTTGGTGTTAGTTTAAAGTTTATTTATTTACTGAACCGCAAGTGCACTTACCGAATGGACCGTCTTGGGTGGCCATCTGCCTGTTAGACGGGGTGGTAACATGATTTGTTGTTCTTGTTATTGTCCTATTGTTTGCCGCCTACTTAGTCTTATTGCATTTCCATTGTATTTTTTGAGAATTTTCCAACAATGATTTACCACAAACCCTAACAAACGATATTAGGTTGATTTCAGTTTGTCATATCCTGCGATGCTATTCCACAAGGGATTTGAAAAATAGCTGCGGAAAGTGTCAAAGATAACGGATCAAGAAAAATCGGCCTCAAAACTGCTATTTTAGGATGGCATTTTGATCGGATTTTGTCTATGCTTCTTATTATTTACCGAGCCGCTAGTAATTTCGACGTAGAAGCAGTGTTATGAAACTTTTAGAATTGTCAAGGGAATAGTTCCAAAATAAACCTCGAAACAACGGAAAACTGTCATAAGAGGAAGCATTTAAAAGTCACACAAACTGATTAGATTCTAATGTCGGAAGAATTAGTTAGTCTTTTTTCTGACCTACTCTTTAGTGACCTGAAATGAATAGCGATCTGTGATAGGTGTTTTTTGTGTACAGCTCTTGTGCGTAGAATTTACTTCTGTAACGGTCTCGGTGGCCCGTACCTTGTGCAGCTTGGCACCGCCTTCACTTAGCCCACTGCGTAGTGTTCCCTAACAGCTGTTAGGCCTCCAGAGGTATGCTTTTTGTGTTAATGAGATATTGCTTTTATCCGCTAGCCTCTAAGAAGGTAGATCAACGGTCAGATGGAATGGGCCCACGACTAGTGACAGTTTGTTTGACTTCACATATATGTTTATTATAATTGAATCTCCTTTTCATCATTTTCCGTTTCACTGAATGAGGTCAATTTAGGAAACGAACCGTTTCGGAATTTAGTACCACCCATGAGAATGCTAATCATTAAAAGGCTAAACGAAAAATGAGAATGTTGATCATTAAAGTCTAAACGAAAAACGAGAATGTTGTCCACACAAAGAGGTGGTAGATGAAAGCCTACCTTATGCCTTTAATTTCCCAAAAGAAGTCTGCGGTGAAACAGACCCGCTGTCGGTCTTAGCCACTCACGGAATCCGGAAAGAAAACTCAAAACCTAACCGGTTAAGATGGTTGACCGGACATGCAAAACATGGTTTTCATTACCGAAATTCTCTGTTCAAAGAAACTAAAGTGTTCTATACTTTCCGGAGGAGTTTGATAAAATTCATCACGCGAAAGAAAGAAGATGTAATTGGTTGCAAATCACGGTTTATTGTTGAAACAAGTGGTTCGAAAATTCTGCATTAAAACTTAAAAAGTTACTGGCCGGAATGGATGAACTCGTGCTGAATTCTTTGACTGCCGTGTTTGCTAAAGTGCATCAGACCACATGTTTGTGCCCTCGGTTTTTTCTAATTTCTGTTTCTGGAATTTCGAGCCTGCCATTTGGATAGAGGGGATCCCTAAAAAACTTTTATGAACCATTTAAAATTCCGTATTTACAGGTATTCATATGTATGGACCCCAGGACATTATCTGTGGGACCAAAGTATCTGAACCAATTCATATAAAGTTAAGTGAAGTGAGTCCGAACTGTGCTAGTAGTCTGTCGAAAAATCGATGCACCGTGTGTTTTTATTATCAATGCGCGACTCTGTTGGTCGAGAGCATAATTTCTGTCGGTTTTTTGTTCACCTTAGGTAATCTTTCTCAGATCACGTTTTACAATAAAATGATAATGAAAAGACGATCGAAACCTCGGAAAAAATAAGCACCCAACCGACAACACCGTGCTCTGACAGTAAAAACGTTCACACTGAAACTTTCATTGTCATTCTGGAATTCAGGGGATTGTCTATAGCACACCTGATTCCAATGTGTTGATTAAGCCGCTCCCGCGGAAGAATTTGTTCCCAGATCAACCTTCTCAGTTCCATTTAGGCCATTGAACAACAAGATCATTAGTATCCACAAGCTTCTGAAAACAGAAGTGGACTAACTGATCAGCACCCGGTTGGTTTCACGGCTTTTGAAGCTGAATCTAAGTAGAAAACCTACTAGGACATCCGAATCTCTCATAACAAACGGGTAAATTTCTTGCACAGATACATGCTTGTGTTGTCAAAATGAATAATTACCCATGGCGTCGATATCTTACCAAGGCGAAAACTTAATCCATCTACTGAAGTCACAAGGTTGGATGCGTTCAGGTCAAGGTTCAAACCGCAGAGTCACTCGAGAAGTTTACAGCCACTGTACTCTAAAATGTATCCGACTTCGTTCTTTTGAATAAACGAACAAGGAAATTCCCTCATGATGCCTAATGCTACAGTAATTTGTTCACCTAAATGTAACATTGCACAAATACTCTTTACGTTACATGGCTACAAATAGCCCCCACATTCTTTGGATTCTAAAGGCCGTTGCTGATTTCCTTTGGCCGCCAAACGAAAGTGTTTCTTCGTTAAAACTATTACGATGGTCGTCTAATATTCCTGCCTGGAGTATATAAGAGTATTTTTAGACCATTTGACTTGGATTTCATTTCAGCGGTTTCGTTTTTGTAATTGACTGGATTATCAGTGGTGCGATTACTTGTTTTCTTAGCTGCTTGTGTGTTGTGCCGTGTTCGTTAAAGGACTAGAGAGTGGTTTATGCTTTTACAAAACCGCGACATATATTGGAATTATACCGGGATCGTCTCCAGCTTTGGAATCCGGAGACCACGAACTCGATTTGGGATTTATGAAGCTCGTGCTTTCCAGACATTTCTGTCTTTGAATAAATTCAAAAAGCAGTAAATATGCTAGTAAGTGTAACATCCAGGGCTGGGAAGAGGAGAAAGAGTTATTCGATCTCGGTTCTCAGGAGAGTTGCAAAACGTCTGGTAAGATGCACAGCCCAAAGTGGTGAATACATCAAAATTGTGAAAAAACAGTGGAGTACATGGAACGTAATTATTTATAATTTGTGAAGAAAATTTAGCGAGCTGTTTAAAATGTCCTGATAACCACTGGGTTTGGATAACCACATCAACCTGACTTGTCTCTGAGAGTTTTCATTGCCATCTTTCTATATTGTCGAATGAACCTCTAAGGAAAAGTACTCGTTCAGATGGAAGTAGTATGTACCTGCAGACGGTTTAGAGTTGGATCGTTTCCATCCCTTTTTTTTATCAAAAATCCTTTAAAATTCTGTTCTCCATCTCCCAATGAACTTGTACGGCACACAAAATATTTCGCCGGTTGAGAATAGTGATTTGTGATTACATGTGCATTTCATCTAATTTTGGTATAGTTGTAGCAGGCAAATATTATCAGATCAGGATTGTTCTGTTTGTAATTTGTCTGCACGAAACCAAGCGTTTCGAGAGGTAGAACATATATTGGATGGTTGTCCTGTCATTGCATTGCTTTGCGATGCAGTTTTGCAAGTCTACTGTTCATCTTGTGTGCATAGAGCAGCGAAAACTGGAGCTGCCTGACAGTAAATGTCTGATCTACTTTAGTCCGTTACTTGGTTTCAAATGTTCAGCTTGAACTCAACTGCCCTTCGCCCGTATTCGTTTGTCCAGGCATCCAAAAACCTGGTAAACTCATTTTATCCACAAAATAATAATTTCAGGACAACCCCACGGAACGGTGTTGGGAAAGTAACATGAAAATCAGCACCTATCGCTCTCACTCTCGGGCTATCGTTTGCGAGATTAGTGGCAAGAAAGCAAACTCACGTACGTAGACGTTTACAGATCAAGCCCGTCGGAACCAAAAGAATATAATGGGGAGCAAACAGAAGACAAAAAAAATATCATGCTGTGTTCAAGACAATTACGTAAGTTGTTCCAATCTTCACCTAGATGTTATGATTAAATGCAAACCTTTTGGTACTAAGCATGAGACATTGGAATGAAAAGTATGAATACAGGTATCGTACTTTCTCAGCTAGACGAACTGGTAAATCCATTTCCGTAATCCATATTGCGCACTGAACTGTGTTTATTTTTTTGGGAGATTGATAGCTGAATGGTACTGACGGGAACTTTCTTTTACTTTAAACATTTCAATTATTTTGACGACAATTCAAAGTTCCAATTTTTGCAGTTTATAACTAATGTGCAAGGCATTCCGAGTTTAGGACAGATTTACACATACAACAGATAATTTGCAAAATAACCTAGTAAAACTCAACTGAATAAGATTCTTATTAGTAGTAACTTTGAACGTCAGTTATAGATGGAAGGGGGAGGGTGGTAAGTTGGATAAGTAATTAAAATCAGCGGCGAACCAAGACGGAGCTACAGGCACCAAACATTATGCTGTTAGACTAATGTAAAAGGCCCCGAAATATCGACCAAATTCATCAAATCAATTAAGTAAATAGACGGAAGAGAAAATGCTCTTCCCCGCGGAAGGCAATATATTGGCATGCTTTTGAAAAACAGAACCCCATTTGCTGGATGCTGGCGTGAGTTTGCGTGCAATATCCGATTGAACGAGTTGAGAATTCCTCTCACGCAACAAGTTCGTCAATGTTGTGCCCGTAATTGCAGTTTTTGTACTTTAGCTGCTTTGACAGTCAGTCCACGAGTTGATTTCCATTATGTGAATCTGTTTTGACGGCAAATTATCCTGTTCTATATCTTGCGGTGCTCTAGACAAACAAAGTTGATTAACCATCTGAATTCCCTATCCAAACCACAGTGAAAATTACTACCTTGTCGGGCAAAATACAGTGTGTGGCAACTCTTGAGTTTCTTCTGACAAGAGTACGGATAATATGCAGCATAATGGAAACCGAAGTGTGTCACTGGCAAAACTTTAACAGAAGAACACTAAAATGTCGGAAAAAAAGTTACACAAGTGGAAAAGGAGAAGCTCCATTTTGAACAAATTCAATTATACTCCTAAGCCAGAAGTTAGATTGACACAGTGCACTAGAGTTTGAGTTATTTTGAACTAATTCACAGAGAATTTTCTTTGATCCTTAATCTAGTTATACACGAGCTAATTCCCAAAGGTGTCATTTCTGCTTATCGATCGGGGATCGTAACAAACTACCTTTGAACAACACACATCAAAAAATCTTCTAACATTTCATACTGTCCTTTGCAGAAGTTTTTCCGGCATTCGATAACTCATTTTGCTGTGGTGTACAGGGAAGTTTTCATTGGATAAAATAGCCGCAGTATGTTGGTGTTTATTTGAAATCTGTGTGTATTATTAATGGATAGAAGAGATAGACAAATTGTTTCTGTGGCAAGTTGAGTCCTTCGAACAATACTGCTTTGCTCTGACGAAGTAATTTTGTGATTTACACCAACCGATCGTAAACTACGGCAATATGTGATGATTTCAAAGTGAGCTGGCCTTCTAAATCCCGGGGAAAATTCGATTCGTGATGCAGAAGTTGCGGGCAAAGCTATCCAATTATCGATTAGCGCTGGGCCGTCCAACCTAATAAAAGATAAAGTGAAATATTCATTGAAACCATTTTGGAGTACACCCTTCGGGATTCTGGTGAAGGATCAACCTGAAGTGAGGCCGACTGGTAGACATTCCGCTTCTGAAAAGTAAGCTAGCGTGTGTACAATAATCGGAAGAACGAAATGCTCAGTTGAACGTCCATTGTTCTGCATTCAGTAAGCCAATGGGGCTCAGCAACTGCTCCGAGCGAAGTCCCTGGACCAGCCTCGTCGATCACATCCTAGTGGGACGAAATGTGCCAAGGACTGAGGTCAGAAATACAACAAAATATGCCCAGAAGATTTCCACCTCGTGACAACAGATGTTCACTCATTTGCTGATCGCAACAGACCATTCTAATGGGTCGTGAGCTGGAAATCAAGGGTTAGCTTTGAACTATTGCGAACAGATATATATATGCATATATATATATATACATAGGGCTATGATTGGATGGCAATGAATACCACTGTGATGTCAGCTGACTAGACGATCATTCAAGGTGATTATTTTACCAGCGTATACCTGTAGATATGCTTAGTTCTTTCATGTCAAAGGCTAGAAGAAATCAGTTTGTACTGGTTAAGGAAGAAGCAGTTTCGGTGGTAGGCACTGTAAATGTCGCTTTAAATGACGTTGATTCGTCTAGGTGCGTCGGTGATGGGGTGTCACACTCAAAAAGACGGCAATTCAATTGGATTTAGGTCAGTATGGCGAGCAGTGAAAAACGCAGATCCATCACAGCTGTTCTGACTGGCATAGAGCCAGGAAACAATGATTACATTGCATCACATTTACCAGGTAGCAGTGCTTTAATTCTAAAAGGTTCCAATATGTGGCATACCTTATTAGCAATTATTTTGATGTTCACTTTCAAGTATTTTGATGAGCCCTAGGAGTTCCGGTGTTCTGAAGATGAAGAGACTGGTTGCCTCTTGCCAAATTCTTCAGATTACGGAATGCAGAAGTTCCAAGGGAATTGAGGTTTCACGAATATCTCCGGAGGTATAGAATTCAGAAATTTAAAAACGGGACAACCGTAGCATACACATGAGTTTATCCGACCACCAGGATCAAAGATTCAATCAAACCTAAGCAAGAATGATATGAATACAGAGAAAGAAAATCAATAACCTGGCAGAACGATCATAATGACTTATTTTTTCCTGTGTGAAGTCAGTCCGTTTGGACTAGGCGGAAGGAAAAAGATGACGGTTTCCGTGCCGCTCAACAAAAAGTCAATTTGGATGAAGCTAACCCCGACAAATCCAACTGCTGCGGCCCCAAATCAAATCATTTAATTTGTTCCGATAAGTTGCACGTAGTTTTTTATTTTTTTTCCATATTTTGCTTTACTACTAAGGATGTAAGTGACAGTTCGCCCGAATAATGTGTATTTACACGAAAAAATAGCTAAAGATTATAGCACTCAGAAAATTTCATACTGAAAGAAGTATTCGTATTTTTCAGTTATCGTCCGCGAGACAAGTGATCCATCTGTGTCATAAATGTTTCTGCGAAAGCAAGTTTCTCGTTCCAATTTTTTAATCAACTGGTTTGTTTTGGGCAATTTAATAATATAAAAATCTCAAAGCAGCATTAAATAATCTAACGAAACCCAATCAATCATTTCAGACGAGATGAAAATAACGGTAACATATATGTGGTCAATAATTTATCATTTCTTACAACAATCACTCAGTTAGCTTGAACAGAAGAAGCCTAATCACCGCAACTGTTCAATCCCCACGGAGTAACCAATTGCTTACGGATCGATCAAGAAGCGGAAGAAAGTTCTGCGCTATTTTGTCAGTCGCCAAAAGAGAGCATAAAAAAGAAGGGTACAAAAAACAAGAGTGCGGCGCGACGGAAGCATCAAAAAAACCACGAAAGCATATTTTGTTGAAAAACGTTCTCAGGGTGTTTGTTAGCAAGCTAAGTTCTTTGTCCGATCCACCGAGGACTTTAATGACCAAATTTTGGCCACGTACGAAATCCTCGGCACATCAATCAGATGGGATAGCAGGAGAGATGGAAATCAGACCAATCAAACTTCATTCCCAATCGGTGGGTGTTGAAAAATGAATGTACACTGTTTGCTACGGTTATTTTAAACCGAACGAAAAGAACTACCTTCGTGTAAAAGGAAGCTAGTGGACAGAATCAAACAAGGCAAGAGACAAGAGCGGTAAAAACGCTGTGTGCACTATGATAGTTATGGTCGACAGTTTCTTGCTGACTTAGATGAGAAGTGGACAGAATAACATCAGGATGTTTCATTAGACCAAGAAACTAACAACCTAATGGGAGAGGAGGTTTAAAAGCGACAGAACAATTGAAACATACGGATCAGAATATTCAAAGAGGGAAGGCGAGAGAGATATCATCAATGCTTAGTGAACAGCAGACAGAGGCGGCCGATTGCTCAGGTGGGAAGTCAGAAAGGGGGGTGGCTAAAACAGTTAGTTTCGGACAATGAAAAAAGAGAACGCGTTGACTATAATAGCTGCGAGCAGTCGGTGGAATTTGGGTCAGAAGTGGAATATCAGCAATCAGTGCCATTTCGCCACTCACCAAGCCCAGGAGAAATATGAAGAATCTGTTTTCATCTGGTTGTGTCCTTTACTGGGTTGATTTCATCACAACGGGTTAGACGGTAATATGGGTTGATTTTGGGAGTTACCTGGATGCTGACAGTTCTTGGACACCGCTGCGTGAGCAAGGCTGCTGAGAAGCAATGGAATTAACAGGTGCAAATATCATTAGTTAAGGTCTGCTTGGATTTTACGCATTCATAATTTAGCGGTGCCGTTCTGGATCATGTTGATGCTTCTTCCTGCATTACGGATGGTCTGCTGACTGCTGAGCTGTTGTCACTCTGACTATGGTGAGCAAGTCAAGAAAGTAAGCAACCAATGCTACGAACGCACCATTCCACTGCCCTTAGTATTCATTGTCATCTCAGTTTCGATTGCTACCACTGACACAAACAAAGAAAGTTGATTTATTATTGTAAATTGATAGAAAGAAATTTGAATGGTTTCTAGTTTTACTTGCGAAAGTCGGAAAAGTTCAGTCTTTGAAAGAGGCATTTCATAATAGCTACCGTTGGCTGCGTAAAGCTTGAAACAAAATATTAACAGAACCAACAGTAACTACTTCTTAACCTTAGCTACCGTGACGTGCTGGTAACATTTGACTGAGCTGAGAACAAGAACCTGTTTTGTCGCACAACCCGTATCGCGATTCCAAATCTAGCCAAAACCTAAAATATATGGTTGTGAAGATATGACTGAGGACGTTCTTTCACTCATTTAATAATTAAGGGTGATTAATCAAGTGGATCTCGAGAAAGTTGTGAAAAAATTCCTTCAAAAGATTCAAAAACCACGAATTCCTTTTGCCTCAAAATGGTTACTTGTCGACATTTAGTATTTTGACTAAGCTATCCGTTGTACTGCTTACTAGGAACATCCGGCCAGCCTATTTGAGTTTACGAAAAGTTTCTTCCGGGTATTTTGTTGACTCCCGCAACAAAATTTTAAGATATGTTCACAAGCGCGGAACGGAAAACTTCACACATTTCCAATTTGAGTGCTTCCCCCCCAAAACCTGCAAAAATAGAGCCTGGATGACATTTTCATCCATCCGACGGAACATCAAATGGCATTTCCAATTTTACATCGTACCGTTGCCTGAGACATCGACTGAAATTGAGCATACAAACTAAAGCGGCGCATATCTGGCATAAATGATTCCAAATTAAAGCCGTACAAACCAACGACATTTAACATGAAATTATATTGGCTACTATCGGTTGCAATTTGTTTCTAATTCCTTGATGTCAATGGGTCAGACAGTGTCACGAATGTAAACCAAATTTCCGACAAATATTTCGCCCAGTTTTGCTTTCTACACAACATGACGGTTGGTGGTTAACTTAAATTTGGCATTTATCTCTTACTCCCTTTATTACCGAAACAACAATGCACATCAGTTTTCAAGAAGCGGGCCGCGGCCAGTAGAGGGCTGCCAAGTTCGGCTGTTGACCAGCGGCGGGAGGATTCGATCCCGCGACCTTCATGTCCAAACGCGACGACCTTATCCTCTTGGACACCACTCTACCAAGAGGAATTCATCGAATGAGTGAATAAATAAATGAACGGATGAATGATTTTGTAAGTGAAAAAATGTATCAATTTATCAGCTATTTCATCAGACAATCTATTGGAGGACAAAGTGTTTATTCAGTAGATCGATGAGGAAGATAGAAATGAATCATTCTTTCTGATCACTTGAATTTCCCAAGTTGTCTGTTTGGAACAACTTCAAGTGAAAGAAACCATATTGACTGGCGGCTCTTACAAAAGTCTTCAAAACTGTTTGATGGAGAAAAGACAGATGATGAAATATTTAGCCGTCAAATTTGATCGTCGAGTAAGGATCGAACGGTAAAAGATCAGCTAATTAAATCATGAATAAAAAGGGTTGAATTCCACATCTACGGTTCGCTTGTAACGATGGCCAACACTGCTGAGCAATTGAAAGTCGAATCGTGGACATACCGTTTCTTCAGGTCAGCAATAAAAATAAAAAATTCTGAGAGAAAAATGAAAAGAAACATTCAAAACTTATCTATCACAAACAAGAAGAAATTGAATTTTGAAACAAATTCCAATAACAAATAAGGAAATTAGATGTAATTTAAAAAAAATCGACGCAAATCGTCCACTCGAATGACAAGGTTCCTGATCATCTAGGGTCAGAATAACTCCTCAAAGCAAGCACAAACATGACAGGAAATTTACGCAAACATCGACGTCCATTGCACTAATCCAAACAGGTCGACAAGCAGAAAACTAAACAAACATTTGTCAACCAATTGTGTCACACGTTGCTACCAGGACTAGGTTCATGTCACGAACAGCTAAGAATAAATGTGTCCAGGCCGAATAGTCTTTCGCGGTTATTGCCGCCCCTCAGATACGCGTATCCGACTTCCTTCTGTCCAGTGATCCCTATACTAGTGCGATCGTTTCTTAGTTTCTCACTAGAATCTTATTTGAACCGTTAGGAGAGTGAATGGATGACAAGTCATTTTAAGAATCACATGGTGATTCGTCTGTCGCGTGATTCCGGGGAAATTTTGTTCATCCATTCTTATGCAAAGCATACTACTGAGAAGAAAATCCAATACTTTCGGGTCTTGTGTCCCCTTTCTGAGGGTTAACCTAGCTTGGCCGACGAAAATTCTCCGATGAATCACCATGTTATTCTCCAACGGACTTATCATCCATTTACGCTCCTAACAATTCAAATGAGATTCTAGTGAATAACATGTGAGCTTTCCCATTCGCTTCTCGGCAGTGGATCTTCATCTGATATTCCCGTCAGGTTTTTATCTCTCAAAATCTTGTCCACTACAACAAATTTCACAGTTATGCCCTATTTTCTACTGAGATGAGCGCTTCAACGTTTCTCATGTAGAAACAAAAATATATACGAACAAGATTTTACTTTGAATTGATCAAAAAGAACTAGCGGATTTTTCTTCCGAAGCGCGCATCTTTTGCTTTCTTTTACCTGTCAAAACGCTTCAAAGCAAATGTTCACTTTCTGGGGACAATTTCCACGTCGGTAACGTATGAGATCGACAGGTTGTTTGCATTTTGTTTGCGATCTAACTGTCATCGGAATAGGATGATTAAACGAACCGTGACAGAAAGATCAGACGAAAGGACTGAAGAACGATTTAAAAAGTTCGCGTTCCTGATGACCTTGCCAAAACTACAAACTGTTCGATCAACCAAAGTGAAAATAACTCCAGCAAAATGGGAAATATCTTTTGGCTTGATTGCACATCACAGAGAGTATTTCTGAACTGAAGCTTATGACATAATAGCAGAAGATTGCTTCATGACAATAAAATTCCGTGATTAGCTTACTAATCGAATAATTGTGAAATAACCCAAGCAACTGCACAAAAGGTATAAGTGATGATTACTAGTGTATAATAGGTCTAACATCATTGAAATTCTATGCTGAGACTGACCTAACCAGTGTGATTCCTATAAAGCGACGAGATGATACTTTCAATATAACCCAGATAAAAGGCTGCCACTCTGTTAATTTTGAGATCTAGATAAAATTATTCGGAAGGATTCGGTTTGCAAAGAAGAGCTACGGGTCCTGAACCAGGATTTGTCTACTCAAATTTACGTAACTATTAGAAGCATGAAATTGAAGTGGCAGAAGATAGGTCCGTCCTATTAAAGTCATGCGATAAGCAACATAAGACAGGACGTAAAAACTGAGAGAAAAAAAATTCTCACTGTGATATTTCTCGTTTTTTACCACAGCCAACTACTTTCTTCTCATCGGAATGTAGGACAGATCATCTGGAATGACGAAAAGCTGACGTGCCGTCAAGTCGTTTGATCTGAATCAGGACCTGGCGTTCATCGTCGTAGAAAATAGGGCATAACTGTGAAATTTGTTGTAGTGGACAAGATTTTGAGAGATAAAAACCTGACGGGAATATCAGATGAAGATCCACTGCCGAGAAGCTAATGGGAAAGCTCACATGTTATNCTCAGTTTTTACGTCCTGTCTTATGTTGCTTATCGCATGACTTTAATAGGACGGACCTATCTTCTGCCACTTCAATTTCATGCTTCTAATAGTTACGTAAATTTGAGTAGACAAATCCTGGTTCAGGACCCGTAGCTCTTCTTTGCAAACCGAATCCTTCCGAATAATTTTATCTAGATCTCAAAATTAACAGAGTGGCAGCCTTTTATCTGGGTTATATTGAAAGTATCATCTCGTCGCTTTATAGGAATCACACTGGTTAGGTCAGTCTCAGCATAGAATTTCAATGATGTTAGACCTATTATACACTAGTAATCATCACTTATACCTTTTGTGCAGTTGCTTGGGTTATTTCACAATTATTCGATTAGTAAGCTAATCACGGAATTTTATTGTCATGAAGCAATCTTCTGCTATTATGTCATAAGCTTCAGTTCAGAAATACTCTCTGTGATGTGCAATCAAGCCAAAAGATATTTCCCATTTTGCTGGAGTTATTTTCACTTTGGTTGATCGAACAGTTTGTAGTTTTGGCAAGGTCATCAGGAACGCGAACTTTTTAAATCGTTCTTCAGTCCTTTCGTCTGATCTTTCTGTCACGGTTCGTTTAATCATCCTATTCCGATGACAGTTAGATCGCAAACAAAATGCAAACAACCTGTCGATCTCATACGTTACCGACGTGGAAATTGTCCCCAGAAAGTGAACATTTGCTTTGAAGCGTTTTGACAGGTAAAAGAAAGCAAAAGATGCGCGCTTCGGAAGAAAAATCCGCTAGTTCTTTTTGATCAATTCAAAGTAAAATCTTGTTCGTATATATTTTTGTTTCTACATGAGAAACGTTGAAGCGCTCATCTCAGTAGAAAATAGGGCATAACTGTGAAATTTGTTGTAGTGGACAAGATTTTGAGAGATAAAAACCTGACGGGAATATCAGATGAAGATCCACTGCCGAGAAGCGAATGGGAAAGCTCACATGTTATTCACTAGAATCTCATTTGAATTGTTAGGAGCGTAAATGGATGATAAGTCCGTTGGAGAATAACATGGTGATTCATCGGAGAATTTTCGTCGGCCAAGCTAGGTTAACCCTCAGAAAGGGGACACAAGACCCGAAAGTATTGGATTTTCTTCTCAGTAGTATGCTTTGCATAAGAATGGATGAACAAAATTTCCCCGGAATCACGCGACAGACGAATCACCATGTGATTCTTAAAATGACTTGTCATCCATTCACTCTCCTAACGGTTCAAATAAGATTCTAGTGAGAAACTAAGAAACGATCGCACTAGTATAGGGATCACTGGACAGAAGGAAGTCGGATACGCGTATCTGAGGGGCGGCAATAACCGCGAAAGACTATTCGGCCTGGACACATTTATTCTTAGCTGTTCGTGACATGAACCTAGTCCTGGTAGCAACGTGTGACACAATTGGTTGACAAATGTTTGTTTAGTTTTCTGCTTGTCGACCTGTTTGGATTAGTGCAATGGACGTCGATGTTTGCGTAAATTTCCTGTCATGTTTGTGCTTGCTTTGAGGAGTTATTCTGACCCTAGATGATCAGGAACCTTGTCGTTCGAGTGGACGGTCAGCAACGCGTTCTGGGCATTCATGTTTAATGCATCTGTACAATTTTTCATCTTCTTTGTTTCTGAGTAACTGAGTTGTGGTTTTTTGCGCTGTTTATTTTAACTAATATTCCGGTGTTTTTTTCGGTGGTGTGTAACATGCCGCACTCTTTGTGTCACATTGTTTCTGTTGCATCTGTTTGGGAACTGATGAGTGTTTCTTCAGCCAATGGTGAGTAATAAAATCTGACTGAATTCATTGGGCTGTCATGTGTGAACATTACCAATCAAGGTATGCAACCAAAGATAGATAATATTACGGGTAACTTGGTGAAGTCTAATTCGGCTAATGGTTTTACTTATAGCTTCATTTCCATGATTGGTGACTATTTATGGATATCTGGGTTCCAGTTCAAAACATGCCTGACTGCGTTATTAATTCTTTCCTTATTCGGATAGCGAGTGCTTGTCAACGAATTGGAATGCATAATTCGTTTTCTGTGGTCATACGCGGAACTCGTTTTGACGTTTAAGGAGTCAATTTTTTCTGATTCACTTTTAATCACTCATCGAAAGCAGGCAGCATCGTAGGTATCAGCGGAATTAAATAGTTAATCAAACTGTCCGCATTTTTGAGTGATCAGTGTGAGTGATTTTTCAATTTTCTATCCACTGATTTGTTGTAGTCGTTTCTTGCAAGGTAATACTAATAATTTGTGTAAATTTACTTTTGGTCTAAGGTAAATTTGGTTGTGCACGGGTATCTGCACCTGGCTACAAACACGTACGTTTTCCTCTTCATTTGTTCAAAATCAGGGTAAGCAAAGCAGTCGAATTCGAAGTAGGACTGAGTTGACGCGAACAAAATGACACGAGCGTTCCACGCGATGGTCATCTGCTCTCGGACAATTGTCGAAATGACAGTGAAGGTTGGGAAGTAATGCGTTTCCGTTTTTATTTGTTCGCTTACGGCGAAAAGTGTTCTGCGTTCTTGCTACGGTCAATCGCGAGTCATGTTGTGGGGTTCACGTTATTTCATACACAGTTAAGTGAGACTGTTTTTCAATAGACAACTTCATCTCACCCACGCAGCGGTTGGCACTACGACGTTTAGACAGTCGTCCTTGAAGCGCGGACGCTAGCTGTTAACATGACTGAAGTCGTGCAGGCCGACAAAATACTGACGTATGTGGGAAAATGAAGTTTTCATTTACCACTGAAGGTTGGAGGCTAGTGTAAGTTGTTAACAGAAATGACGAGCTAGAAAGTAAGGGTCAAACAGATTATGAAAAGAAGGACAAAACAGGACTGTGTGTAAAACAAAAACTGATGTTTCACCGACTTGTTTTCCGGCGATGCAATAAACGCTTTTGTACTGTTTTTTCCGTTTGTTTTCTTGCAAACACGTCCAAAGCGCGTTTAGTGTTCAATGACTACATTTGCCAAAAATTACTAGGCTGAAACTCACAAATGCTTTGCTTTTTCTATTTATGTGACAAAATGTCACAGCTAACAGTTTGCCTGGGTGCAAACATACGGCACCCGTTAGCGATTAACAATGTCGTACAACTTTATTGGAATGCCTGAAAAACAAACAAAAGGAAAATTGTAAAATGCAATTGTCCCTTGTCATTAAAACCAGAGAGAGCAGATTTAAAAAATCTGAGTAATCCTGCATCACATATGACCTTAGGAACTGGTTAGTTGGAATTCAGTACTCAGTACTGTAAGATAATCACTTAAAGCTTAACAAAACGAGATAGGGTGCACAGATTCCTCTTCTACTTTGTGTACTTTCTGCGAGCGCATCGAGCAGCCGCGGTTCGAAGTTCTGCCAATACTGATCAATTTTTTTCTCACTCTGTGGTTTAGAAAATAAGGCAGCATGTTGTTTTAATAATAGAAGAAGTGACAAGGTTGCGAAATTTAAATGACCCATATCGTGGGCTTGAGCGCGCACTGTTCCAACGGATCTCCGTCTCATGGGGCCTCATAGAGTCAATGCGGGATGTGCAGCCGAGCTGGTCGGAACAGATTTGTTTCTAATTGTGGAGGAAAAGTTTATCCACGAGATCCAAAAAAAACCCAACTACTCGTCGGCAGTGGAGTAAAGTGCAGCAAGAGAATGATATATTGTGTTTAAAGGCTAACTTTCGTCAACGAAAGCTTGGAATAAATACATTTTTATACGTCAGTGATGATTCAGAACATTTTGTAGAGTATATGCAGAGAGGCCGTAATGTCCAGAGCATTTGGCTAACTGTGGAAGCAAGGAGGACTAAAGACCGCTGAATTGTAGACTGTCTAACTTGAGACGAACAAACGGTTCAAACAGCTGTAAACACGCGAATCTTTGGAGTTGAGCAGCAAACTCCGGGAGCATATCTTTTCAACCCGTCAAAAGCTTCCTTATTTGGGCAGTATAAGCTTATGGAAGGCAGAGTAGATCTGTCGGTAAAGCCGGATTTACTGTATATTCATGTTTCTTGGTTCATGAATTTAAGCTCAGTGCAATGCGTCAAAGTAGAAGGTTAATGAACATAGCCAAGCAATCAAAGATTGGCACCCGGGTAGAAATAGATTGATAATTTAGCTCGGAAACAATTTGCCCGGTGGAGGCAGCGCAGTTAATAATCAGCCAGTTGAACAGTGAGTGAAGCTGCGGCAAACATCACCACAGTGGAGTCGCTATGTAAACCATTTTGGACGGAGCAACAAGTGTCAGTCTTATGGGAGTTCGAAACAATGAAGATGAGTAGATCAGTAAGGGACTATTGTAAAGGAATAGGATTGACTAAGTGGATTCTGAATCAGCCACAAAACCAACAGGAAGGAAAGCTCTTTCCAAATGGGCTGCGATTTACTCAAATAGTTTCAGCGGCAGACCATGACCATGACCAGTGCGGCCAAGGGATAAACAAACAGCGAATAAATGTTTACACGTATTTGTTAGTACTTGATCGAGGACTTAAGTGTGCCCGGTGTGTAGGACGTTAAAATACATGCATGAGGGAATGCACCAGGGAATTCTGTGAGGACTATATAAAGAAGAAAACTGACTTGCATCATTGTTAACTAGGAGTAGAGTTGGGAAGATCCATGAATCCGTTTCCCAGAGACGGCACAGGAATCCTAATATCTACTAAGCGTTGTCCTGCATCCGAGGAGATTTCTGGTCTAATAGAATTCGCAAATTATAGAACTTTAAACAAATTATTGCTAGTGCCTTGGTCTCACTGGTTCATGGCTTATATACGGACGTTGCAGCCTGTTCCATGGTTCGTTCGTGTGTTGAACCACAGACGGTTTTCGGAGCTGGTCCCACAAGTGCACTGACAACCGTGGGCAGCGAGTGATATTGAATTCCGTAGACCTAAAATCGATGACAGCTAAACATAGCAAAGAACGGCGGCGATCAAGAGGAGGAGATCGTGGCATTTGGACATGAAGTTCCTGGATTGGAGTTCTCCCACTGCCGGTCAACTTCCCCACTTGTCAGCTATCTGCTGGCCGCGCTCCCTTCTTGGAAATGAAATACACTGTTGGTTTCTTAATAACGGGAGTAAGGATAGAAGAAAGAAAGCTAAGTGGTAGTAGTTTGGAAAAATAAGAAGCGTATTACGGCGAAATTTCAGCGGTAACATATTCACCATGATTCTCAATTTGCTTTTCATGCATCACCAACGCCCGCCACTTCGTGCCTTATTGCGGAGCCAGTTTGCAGTTGTTACATTTGAACTGTTACGAATCAACGACGGCAGAAGTTTATCCCTCTGTCTCGATATGAAATAAGAACCAGACACGAGTAACTGTTAGCAGGGAGGCCCAATACTGACGCCAGTACCGACAACTTAGTGACTGTAAGGCTCGACTTGCTATAGTTCATTTCGGGCATGGGTTCTAGCTCAAGGGTAGACAGATATGCATTGGTAATTACTTCTAGTAATGGTTTTCGTTATTTCCAATGACTGGGTAAGCTTTAAATGATTCATCATAACTCATTTAAACATTGAATTGAGCCAACAACCGCAGAAAAGTGTTGAGCAGTTAGATTTTCAACGGCTGTCTCAGTAGGCTATTCCCACAGAGAACTGATCCGTCTCTTAGCAAGTTATTATGTAGTATTTAAGGATCACTAAATTACGAAAAGTCCAATAAAGGCTGAAGGCAATATTTCATTTGTTGCTGGTGTCCGACGAGTCGTTGACAATCATACTGAGGAACTTAGGGTCTATGATGTTTGAACCCTACTAATTATTCCCGGGTTTGAATTCAAGTTCGGATGCAAGGAATGTGCACTGCTAACCCTATCTGGTAACTTGTCTCTCTAAGGTTTGGTGCAGTATGATTAACTCATGAGAAAAACAAAAAAAACGCCGCAAATAGAATGAGTTTGGGAAAACATTAAATATCTCAACTGCCTGTGGCTTAAGTGATATGGAAACTTTTTTGAATCACAAACCGAATCAAATATTTTCTACTCGTAAACACGTGATTCAAAAAGGGTTGTTACAATAACCTATCCAGAAGATGGAATTCGTGTGCGAAACAAAAATGATGTCATTTCTGCCATGTACTTGCATTAGTAGCATCATGCCACATGACACTGATCCACATGGAAAAGGACATTAGGAACCAGGCTGGCCAGGTTTTACACCAGGCTTGCATGAGTTAATGGGTACAAACATCTCATGCACATTGTTTCGGTATGGCAAGTGGCTGACATTTGGAGATCTGTGAACTAGTAAATATGTGAAAACTCCTGCCCTGGCAGGGTTCTTTACGCTAAGCCTACAGAAAAGGTTGAATTAAAGACGGAACAAATTCGTCAATATGTTATCCTCTGGTTGATCATGTGTGTGCAACTGCGCGAATGTAGGCGTTTGAACTGAACCGAAGTGTGGTTTGCAATCTGGTCATAGAATTGGCGACCAGAAGGTTTAAGTGTTGATTTCAGCCGTGTGAACGAAACTTGACTGACTGTTGATGTTAATTTAACCACAAATTGCAGACCATAACAGATCACCTGACAGACTAGAAGGTTTGTGGGTCACAGTGATAACTTTCTTGTAGGGATGGTAGATGTTTTCATGAAATAATTCACCATGTGATATCATCGCTCAACTCACCATATAGAAACCATGGAAGCACTGTACAGCTATTTCATCCAGCTTGTTAGGAATCATCAGCAGTGCATATCCACCGCGCCCGAACTGGGACGCGAACCCGGGACTAATGATTCTGACTCGAACGCCTTAGCCATTACGCTACCGGGCAGGCTGTAAACGGTTTGTTGAACTTCACCACATGATGTTGCACCTTTCCAATAGTAGATGTTCAAACACTTTTTAAGTGGCAACAGCTGCCCGAAGTAGCTTCCATTGTAAAGATAAAGCGGACACATTATTTTTGACCAGGTAGTACAATTCATACAATGAAATAAACATTAATACTATCACTAATACCCGTTCGCTAAATCATTCAAGAGCAGGAGCGATCCGATTCATTCTTCTGCAACGAATAACCACTGAGTAAAGATATACACGAGAACATTCTCAGAATCTGAGTAAATGAATGACGTGTCGATTTCAAGTGCTTCCTCGAAAATTTTGTCCCTCCATCCCTAAGCGATGTATGATAATAGTAACGAAAATACTCTAGAACAGTCTGCATAACATCAAACCATAATCAGTAGAAGAAGTTCCATTCTCGAAAGCATTTCCTACTGAAATGTACGTAAGGAATCGTTTAGTACGGAGTAATGATGCTGATTTGAAAACTGCAAGTCACAAAGACACTGCATAGCTGCTTTTATTAGGAATGAAGTTTGTCAAGCGATGAGAAAACCGCAAATTACCCACAGATGAAATCAGTAAAATGGCCCGTCTATAAAAGTTTTTATGACACAAGAGGTCCTGATTTCGATAGGTTTTTCTGACAGGTAAAATTTTCAAAACAGAACTGGTTATCTGCTACTGATAAGGGGTTTGTAACCTTGAAAAACGCTACATTATTATATGGTGCCAGTTGTTGTGAACAGCTCGGATAGCCTCTCGGCTGGCATTATCGGTGCTCATCCAATTGTACTTACTCGAGGGAGCAAACGAGACACATTGTTCCTCAGACAGAGCATTTATGAGTTAGAACATGCCAGGGTGAGTTGGTAAATGTTGATTTCGTGGACACTGATAGCTTGTTTGCCAATGATGCCTTGATGAAAATCATCAAATCAACTGAAATCGCCTGGTGCCTATACATAGACATTTCCCACTTGAAACTGCAGTTTTGTTTGTATTTTGCCAGTGCTATGTTTTGGGATTTATTACTCAATTTCTGTCAAAGGAAGGTGAAACCTATCGATTGTCATAATTTGCTGTCAACGTAGATGGGCATGCTATACCTCACCGTAAGGGTTTATCGCAACTTATTAATGTATACAGGCTTCGCGCAGATATTGCTAACTATCGTAATTTTGTCAAACTATGCTAGGATGATATCATGTACATCTTTATTCTTTAAACGCTCTAAACATGACTGCTGCTAAAGGGACTTGCCACATATTCTCTTGAATTCACTGTACTGATCTTGAAACGTGAAGTGGTGCGTGATAACGAGGCAACTTTCTGTCTGCTGTCAAAAATGGAATTCGATGGCTCTCACATAGATAAATACAGCTGAGGCTTAGACAGGAGGTACAGTTTGCCCCAGCAAAGTGACTTTTGGTTCAATTAAAATTAAATGCTATTGGTCTTCTCATTCAAGCGAACAATTTACAGTGACATGACAGCAAAAGTACAGTGACCTAACCAACTTCAGGACTATTGCCAGTGGAGAATCGAGACTGGCGAATGTCCCCAGAATTCCGGTAGATGATCGAGTTTTTTCCGAAGCACAAAGCAGAAATTAATGTTTTATGCAACTTCATTTTCGCTTCGTTTCAAGAAAGAAGGTATTGAGAAACATTTTTATGCATTTTCCGCCATAGCATATGAAATTTATTTCTAAATGTGGGAAGAAAACAGGTTTACTTTACTCTGAACTCCGATATACATGGTCATGCAATGCCAACGATTTACCGCGTTCTCCAGTCAGTCTTATAAGCTTCAGTTTGGAAGGCAGAATTCATGAGCACCGTGGCTTGGTCTCACAATATGACAGGTACAATACGTGTGGATTAAAATCCGGTCAAGAATGAGGGTTATTCGAAATGCCGTCAATTATGCATTCACTTCAACCGTTCACTCACCTTACTCTACACTGTTCCATGTTAAATAGATTGGGTGAAACAATCGCATTGTTTTTATGATATCCACGTAGCATTCGAGACTGGGGGTGATTTCAAATAAGTATTCATCTATGTAGGGTGAACGTATGCTCAATAGTGTACTTAATCGCTTTGTTTTGAAACGGTTGCTCGCTTCTTCGGGCATTCGGTTCAGTCTTGATCTGCGGCCACGGGAACTGAATTTTGGGGAGGTCCATTTTTCTTGTTGAACAAGTTCGAATGATTTATTTGTCTGTCCATCTGCTTTAGCCACACACAACACACAAATGATGGATACCGGATAGATAGCTTTGCTTGATTCATCCACGTTCAAAGGGTTTTGTTGCCAATAGGTTTTTCTACCACAGATCCCGGAAGATTTTGGCCAACTCCTTTCTAAGCCGCTTAGCTTAATGCTGGCTTATTCGATTGGTCAACTGTCCGTTGGCATAGGCGCTATGGTGAGTTCCGTGGGACACTACAAGATGGAAATTGAGCACAAAATTGGTTGGATTTGGCGGGCAATCTTCAGACCGTTGATGAATAATTGAACGATTTCAATGAAACATTCCTATTATCGCCCCGTTGAGGTTAGCCTAAATAGCCTTAGAAGGTCGTCCAGTAAAAAGTTTGCCACGAATAATATTATTGAAACAGAGTGACGAACGATTATTCCCTACGAACGATGTATGCTTCTCATTTCCTCATTCTTATTTGGTTCCCCAGGTCAAGGAACCATTTGTTATACCGGATTTTGGGTAACGCAGTGCGTAACTCCTTCAACCTCTAGTTCGTCTGTCTTGTTTGAACAAGTCAAGGTAAAATGCCTACTACGATTCCTACTCAACAAACTGCTGCGGTGCTGTCGAAATTCTGCCAATGTCCAACACAAGGGGATTTACCGTGCACATTATATTTAATCATCCCTTCTTTGTTACTCCACAAACAGTAGGCCAAAGAGGTATCTTATAAAAAATCAGTTGAGGCTACACTTGCCGAATAGTTTATAGATAACAATATCCAATGGGATTATTGGAAGTAATAAGGACTGAGTGTGTTGCGAGAGGCAAAATCAGAAATGCTGAAGTTCTACTGTTTAGCATTCTATGTGATTAATTGAATTGCTATGTGATCAGTGCCAGAAATGCCGCGATAAACAACTGACGATTGATCAAGAAGAGTTGGTTCGTGTTTGCGTGGTGTCAGTGGCAGTATTCTTGAAATAGCGAGTTGTGCATGGTCGGATGTTCAGTTCTGTAATTTGAGCTCACTGGCCGTTTTCGTAGTGGCGTCAGTTCAACCCGCGGCGTCGACTTTCGGGGAGATGTTGCATAAGCGGATGTCTAACATTTGAATTCTTTTGTCGCATAAAAACAAATGAAGGTTTATTTGTATCTTTGGTTAATTCGAAATTCGAAGGGGAACAAGATCAGTTAGAAAAGTTGAATAAAATATTTAGAACTCAGCACTGTTGCACGGTTTAATACTTTTATCCCGACCACAGAGTCATCATCGAGATTGAGCCGGCGTAGCTTTAGGCACGAATTTTGGTCCCCGCTTTCTGTTTGATGTTAGTCAAATTGGATTTATCGCCAAAGAATTTCTATTTCATTTTAAAAAAACCATATTTAACTAACCGTTTCACATAGTTCCCTATTTTCTGGTTGGGTATTAAACCAACTAATGAAAGTTGGAATATAAGAAATGATTCGTTAAATGGTATCATTAACATTCTAATCGCTGCTTGATGCAAAAAATCAGCATACTTTTATTCGAGCAACAAAAATGCCCGCTTTCCGAGCAGGGGGAACAAAACGATCCACAAACCTGACTGCTCTTTGTTGTATTGTATGCATGGGCCTTTAGGAAAAGCCGCTCAAAGAAGGACCTTTGTGGGAGATGGTTTTCATTGAATAACCGCAAAGTAACCTGAAATAGACTGTCTTCCGGTACCAGGTTTAAAAACAACGTCAATGGTTCATGCAGAATTACGTTCTCTTGTCTTGCAAAACAGCTAACAAACTTAGTAGGCGTACACTATCGACTTGTGATATGAAATCAGACTTTGGACAATGTGTCTCAGTTTAGAGGACGGAGGGTTTACAGGCACGTTTCTTACCACATTCACTTTTAGTTATACTAATGAAACAGCTGAAAATATAGTTGTCAAACTAAGTGAAGATTGCCAACGATTTTAAAAACTAGTTTTGGTTAAAGCTCAATGTTTGATACTAGTAGATTAATGAAATGTATACACGATCGATGCGCATGAAACCACGCGGTCGCGTTCATTGCTTGTCGGCGATCAATCCACGTGACGGACAGCCGAAGGTGATGAATGCAGACACACGTGACTTTTGGTCTGGCTCAACTTAAACGTCGTGGAACTAACACTCTCCCCAGTGGTCATTTGTTTGGATAAATTGTATGCGAAGTTATCGATTTCGGGCGGAAGTCACCAATACATGTATTGCTACAGAAAATCACTGCTTGTCCACCAACTTCTGAATCGGCTATCACGAGAGTCTTTCCCGCTTATAGACGGACATATGTCCCCCACATGTAACTGATTACGGTGCTAACGAAACTTTGTCTGATGATGTGCAGATTGTCTAATTTGTTAAGCTAGATAATTAGGCGACCAGGTCCAGGTTGCATTCACAGTAAGCAGGGCTCGAAAATTTGCAAACCCTACCAACGATTCTGATTGTTCCAGTCGAAAAAATAGTAATTCAGAAATAAGTTATGAACACAAAAATACCGAGGGCCTAATTTATCTTTGGTGTAACGATTCATTTTATGTTTTCAGTCAAATTCTAACCAACGGAGTTTCAGCTTAAAATGAGGCAATCTCTGAACCCGAACTGTCACCGTACACAGAGTAAACAGTGCGGAGGCAGTAATAGTTCAAGGATGTTTGAAGTAAGCTCTGTGTCTTTTAAATAGTCATTGTACTGTTATGAAGTTGTTTCCTAGTGTCTGGTGATGTGGATCACCTTGATGAATTGTCTGCAACTGTTCGTGCGTACGTCAGACTGCCCAGCAGGTTATCTTAAATCACTCCCTGCAGTGCGAATGCTACGGGCTCGTGAGACCGCCATACGCTAGCACTTCTACTCCTACAGTTAGGCTGCGATTTGGCGGTAATGGGCTTCAGAAATGAAGGCGAAAAGAACGAAAGTTACATTCTTTTCATAGTACGTCCTGAGTTGACCCATTACACGTGACTGATGTCGGCTGCGTTATCCGATTATCGGTGAATGACATATTTCATCATGAAATATTAATTGGTGCGGAATCCGGTATTTGTTTTGCGCTAGTTCTCGAAGTAATACAGTTCAGGTTGAGTTGTTATAACTTTCAGGTTCTGTATATATTGCGCCACATTAATTTCTGTTACAGTACTCATATCGGCAGAAGACGGTTTGATACCGCATTACTATGACAAAAATCTGATTCATCTACCAATCTGGTTATGTGCATGTGCGTGTGTGTGCAAATGCAGTAGAACAACTTTTGTTCGTATCATAAAATTTCATTTTATGATTAAGAAGTCTCCCCGGGTGCATGAAGTCCCACCTGGGTAACTCCTAATTCTATATGAACCGGGCATTCACAGAGAGAGGAATTTCGTTTCTCCCTTGGATATATGTACAACCTTGAGAGAAGATATGAATGAATGAATTTTCTTGCAGTGCAAGTAAATGATGCGAAGTTCTATCAACCTCACTACGGGACTTGTCAATGAAACATCAATCCAGTCAATGAACCAAATGGCACTTTCTCTCTCGGTACTGTAACATGCCATCGAGATATTTTATTGTGGTATTTTCATTTATGATTTTCCGTCATTCGTTGGCAATGAACAGTCATCCATGGGTACATTGATGATTGAATACAAGAAACCGAGTATTTTCGGTAGCGTTCCTATATAGACTGCATGCATGATCATTCGTGGTACTGGTCCAAAATAAATACCTGCATTCGTTTGATGGTTCACGATGTTACTGCTTGGTTTTCGAGGGTTCTGAGAATGAATGTGGAAAAACCGAACGTGCAACCCGAAACAGATTAACCTAACTTAGAAAATAAACTAAGGCCTGATGCATTCAAACAAATGATATAACCTTCAAAGCAGTGGAGTTGCCGAAGTTGGGTGGCACCCTAACAATTGGAATAGTTGTGATAAACCGCATGGTGCAGACCGTAGAGGGAACTTAAAACAGTGCCTTCGACGGCCTAAAGAAAACGGACCCAAAATGTAAAACATGTGTAATAATAATAGAATTAACGTTCCATCGCACTTAATAAACTGACCACTGTTTGCTAATAATACTGGTGGTACAACAACTCTTTCACACTGGGGCTGAAGAGACTTCCGATCGTGTTTGCTTTGATAGACGCAGTTTCATGTCGTTTGGATTTTTCACAGGAACATAAATATATACTATAGACATGCTAGCTTAAGACCGTTTGGGAATTTATGGTTCGTAAGTTATCCGTTCTTCGGAAATTCCAAAAATGTCACAGGGTCATACGTGATACTCGCACCATATCAGGTGACATTACGAAGAGACAGGAAAAAAGAAACCGCTTGAAGTCATTCAAAATTTGACGGAATTCTTCTAATCCATATAACTGGTAAGAATCTATAGAGTTCTGCTCAACTAGCCATTTCTGTACATCAGTTGAGCACATCTTTTGGCCGTTTCTAACACTAATTCCAAGGGAACGATGAAAAGACAAGGAAAATAAATCATATTATATTCAGTTATTCGAATTTCTCCCTTCCTGAATTATTCAAACAAAAATCGCCGAAGGTAGTCATAATATTAGGAGTTTTACGACGCGCATTCTTGTCGCATCAGACAAATTGAATTTTTATTAATATGCTCGTTTAGTGGAGAGCAGTTTGGCAACGCAGCCAGTGGAGTGTCAGGAAACAAGGAACTGGGAACACAAATTTCAGTAGCGCCGTACGAAGAAGAAGGAGAAATAACAGACTGCGCGTGGAGAAATGCCAAGCTTTGCTTTTAAGCTGATTAATCATCTTGGCATAATAAATGGAGTTGCTGCCATGGCAAACGCATGCATTTTTGTGGAATTATAAATGTGCTACGAAATGACGAAATCTTTTTCGAAATTTCCCCGAATTCCATCACACTGATCCAACTTGAAAAGTTACCGTTTGTTCGCCGGATGTGCGCACTAATGAATATTGCTTTCTTTATTGTCTATCCACAGTTTGAGACGTTTTGGTATTCACGGTTCTTCCAGTTCATTTGTACAAGGAAAAGTATCCACTGATATTTTTATACCCATATCGTTGTGAATGAATTGAGAATTGAAGAGAGATATAATGTAATGTGTGTCACATCATGTATCTTCGCCTTATAGACACAGTCGTAGCTTGCATGTTGCTTTTGGCATTATTAGTAGCAATGGTGATAATGAAAGCAGCAGTGTTACTGCTACCGTCGATTCGGGAACAACGTCCACATGTTTGTGATTATAAGTTATACCAAATTTGTTATAATTTGTCCCTAAGGCTACCATAATGGTAGGTTACGTTTCAGATGAGTCAGACTGGAAAATGGTTTACTTGTACATGTATATTTGTACAGGTATTAACAAAACTTATGCAACGAAAGCCATGTGAGTATCTTCTCCTCATCAGAGAAAGGCATAATGATACAAATACTTGAATTTGTATTCGTTTTTACCGCGAGAGTATTAGTCATCCTTGTCCATAACATACCGTAAGCTTTGTATTTATTTAGACGGCAAGTAGACTGTAAATTTTGTTGATATTCCGTTTTTGCGACTAAATGTATATCTAAACAGTGATACATTAAAATGCAGTAGGAGAAGCAAAGTGAAATTTGTTCACGTAAATTCTGAGCATGTATTGCTAGAAATTCAGCACCAGTAGACAGTGGCTAGGGATGGAACAGCCACAACTCTTCAGCTATGTTTTCGTCAACCAAATTTAGATTCAAGCACCTTCGGCTTCCATTTAGTTTTACTACATATTAGAAGAAATGTTTGAATTCTCGCGATAATAACAGCCGATTGTGCGGCACATTAATTTTTCTCGCCATAGGCGAAACGCTTTGGATTTGGTCAATGTTCCGGCTGTGAAATGTCTTTCTTATGGAGCATGTCCACGACTTGATTATGGTTTCATTCGATTTACTTCAAACTAAAGCAAGTCACCCTACTCAGACTAACATGTTTACCAAATTCTGGTACAATGAAACACGAATTTTTTTGCGAAGGGACTGACGTATCTGTATGTTGGATGCTTTCTGAGATTGAGCCGAATGTCTCCGTTACCAGAACGAAAATATTTCCCCTATCCGTTGCGAATTCCACTATTTTCATTTGTAAGGATTTCTTATTTTTACTGGTGTAAAAGTAAACAACTTGATCAGACTACCACATGCCATGGATACGTCAACAAAATTAACGGGTCGCCAGATCAACATGCTCCGCATTTCCTGATACTACACAGAAAAGTGATATTCCATAATTTATTGCACGATTAATTCAAGCTCTATATCCAATGACACTTTAGATATTATTCAGATTTGCTTGGATAATGGTGCTCAAAACATTGGTTGTAAAATGCTTCAAGGCTAATCGATGAACTTCCGCCGTAAAAGTTGAACTATAGAATAAATACCTTTGCAAAAAAATACGAGTTCGATTAATTTAATCCATGAGCGAGATGCTTCTGGAATAGGTTTTTTGTTCAATATCGCAAAAATTTAGATCGTGTTCAGTGTAGGACTCTAAAGATCTTAGAAAATAAAATTACAAGTTGACTAAATGTTTTAGTCAGTTTGTTATCCCCGAAACCCTGGTAACAAGTTACTTCACTAACTCTAGCTCACTGCTTAACTGACGCGATAACAAAGTAGGTGATTAATGCAGAGTGATTAAATGGCTTTGAAGCACGTTTTTTGATATAGATCAAAATAGCTCTTAAACGACAATCTTCTGCTTCGCGACTCAACGTGTCAAATAGAATGGTATTACCACAGGGCACCCCAATTGATAAATACTTATTATAAATAGAAGCAAAATCATGGGTAGAATGCCCGATAAGGTAAGCGGTTCGGTTTTAAAAGCGGGGCGGTTATCGTTAATGAGTGCAAACTAAGGCCTGTCGAAAAGCGGTTTTGAAACTTTCACGCTTCGGAAGGATTTGATTTTTCGCATTCAAACGTATTTACCTAGACAATCAAGGTCACCCGCATTTAAATGGCCTGCAAATAAATTCATGAGATTGCCTGATTCATTTTTGAATCAATTCAATACCAGAAACCAATAAGTATTTCATATACGACGTCAATTGTATACTTATACAAATGTATCTATACTCAGCAGTTATTAAACCGGGCATACGACCGCTTGGTTTAGTGTCAGTAGTCCTCTTATCCACTTGGCCCTCCAGTACTTTATTCAGACTTTCAAATGCCAAATCGATCAGAGTGGCAACGTAGGTATTACCTATCCGGTATTACATTGCGTATCTGGACTTCGAATCCAAAGTGGTGCTGCATTTGAGCTTCCCCAATATCTATTCAAGAAGAGAAACTTAATTCACATTAGCTTATAAGTCTATGAAATAGATTGTCTTGACCACGACAGTGGGCTGTGGGGACCAGTAACGGATGTGCAATGTGTATTTGTTTTTGTACTCACCCTAAACCTAGTAAATGTTGAGCAAGAAATAAATCAGCGCATTTTTGTCCCGGCTAATCAGCTTCTCGCAGCGACTTTTGATCTGGTTAAAACAATTAACTGTTCTTATTAATTTCCAAAATTTTCTATTATTTGGAAAGTAAAATGACATTCTTTTCAGCCATAAGCAATATTTTGGTGTGGGTTCTGGTGTTCTCGTGGAAACAAAACATCTTGTTGGGAATTTCAGTAGGTACGCCAGTTACATCTTTCCTAAGTTTCAAATTACTGGACTTTGTGCTCCAAAATGAGGTCCTTGCGGATTTGTTCGCACAAATAAGTGTAAAAGGGGTTTACTAAATTGCTTCATAAATGGAGAGTATTTATAACCTAATAACTGTGCTCCGAATGTTGCTTAAAGATGTTTTACTAAAGCCTTATCATGAAAACAGCGTGACGGTAGAATGTGGTGGTAGAAATTCGTGTGCAACTTAGACTAGGTCTTGGGTTCTAGAGTTGAATATTTAGAATTGGAAATGAATTAGAATAATTTAAAGTGGTTGGGACATGCTTTATACATGCCCATGGAACGACTACCTTGTTGGACGCTGTTGTAAAAGATAGGTAAGGATGGGAATATGGTTCGAGGTGGCCAGACGATGACATCACGAAATGAATCAAACTCATACTGGTGACCTCGTTCCTGTCGGTGCAGTTAGACTATCGAGTTAGTGTCCAAGAGAACCCGATGTAATGGTTGGAGCCAACAGGCAGTATGGCCCGATGTCGTAGTCGTTGATTTTCTCACGTTCAGAACTTTTGTTCTTCTGTATAGTTTCTCAACTACTTTGCAGTTGATCCTTGCTTTTCTGTATGAGTCAGAAACCAGACCCGGAACACGATGGTGTAAGGTTAAGGGTTGTACAAACTGAACGGAGCTGGACCGAAATTCGCCAAAATGACCTTGATCTCAACTTCCGCCTTGGTGGTGATAGACATTCCACTTTATTGAAACTATAGCATCTGTCAGTAATAATTTCCACAAAACCATAGTTATGGTGGACATTTCCCTCTGATAAAATTATGCCTTTGGTTAGCTCATTGTACTGGTCAGACTTCGGTTGTTTGAGCAACACTGGAATATTCAGTGATTATAAGGTCGGATAAGTCATCAAGGTATAGTTTGCTCATCGGGAAGGATGGCTACTTCTCACAATTAGACAGCGTTGCCTTGGGAAACAAGTTCGCGCAAACTCAACTGTGCCTAGTTAATAGCAAACCAAACGTAAGCAGGTGGAGAAAACGAGTAATTTCACTTATTCCAATGATATTATGACAGAAAATCACGACGCAAACTGGAAGAGGTTTATCAAAAGGAGCCACGTTTCAACCTTTTATCTTTTTACATCCTTTACTAACGAAATAGCAGTGCACACCCATTTTCCGGAAGGCGGCCACGGCCAACAGAGGAGGGACTTGACCGGCGGTGGGAAGATTCGAACCCACGACCTTCATGTCCAAACTTCACGGTCTAGTCCCCTTGACCACTGCCTGTTGACCTTTGTGTAGATCTTGAGAGTTTCCCCTTTATTTGCTTGTGACTCTCAACGAGAGAGCGGACCTTCTTCACCCCATCATTTAAGAGGACTTACTGCTTCAACCGTCGAGTGGCGACGAGTTGATGTCAAGTGGGTACAAAATTGTGTTCGGGTATATGGTTTACTGAATACTAAACGGGCCTCGATATAATGCATAAATCGGTTTGGCTAGGGTTGAGATTTTCTATTTACCATTGCTCTCTTTCCAGCACCTATCAGCCAAATGATCAGTTTGCTGTTGGGCACAGTCTGCTGGGAAGAAATACATCTACCTCGTTCTCGACTGTGTATGATGGCTTACTCAGTTCTTAAACTCGATTCATGTTCTGCAAGCAGATTAGTACTTGTTTTGAGGTTCTGGGACTGTCCGTGCATCGATAAAAGGGCGCGTACAAGACTGTGACTGTAAGGCACATTTCACCTCATCTGTGTATGCTTTCTCCAAAATTCCGAAATGCATCTGACATGACTCTAAAATGCCGCCGGCTTTCATTTTCGTTTTAGTTCGCTGAAATAAGAAAATCAATTTTTTCATGATACCTTTGTTATAAATTCCATGTATCGCATGATAAAATAGACAAGCGAACATTAAGTACAAACAGTCAACGAAAAGTCTGTTTTGAATATTTCTTTATTTTTAGTTGTTCTATCACTTCAGATCTGTTAATCATGTTTCTATCACTGACTGTTGACAGGTAAAATTATCTTATCCTTTTTGTAATTTTTGATTCTCCGACCATTAACTACATTTTTTCAAAGTCAAGTAGCCCATCACGTAGATGACGGTTAGGCCGGGTTCCGTGTTGTAACGCACTCGTCGGGCACCTAGGATGAGGCAATTCGGATATGCTGTTTGTCAGTCTATTATGTAGGTGATCGCACTCTGACGGCCGAACGAATGTTGCTGTTCGTCGCTGGCTTAGCTAGTCTCAGCCCACTGGCTGTAAAACCCAAATACAGTAGAACGTCTTTCATTTTTGAGCAAGAAATTTGTAAGCTGGTGTGCGTTCTTTATTAATAAAACCACGGTACAAGTTGTTCTTGAATTCGAGTCACCAGGAATTACGATGTTTCCGAGTAAGCAAGTGATTGGCGATGAAGGGACGTCCGACTCCCAGCTGTTCGTGTCCAAACGCCATGGATTGGAATATTTGATCATTTCCAGCCATAATTTAGATGAACGTTATTTCTTATTGCCATATATTCTAAAAAACCAGTTTGCTTGTGGTAGAATGGAATTTTTGGTTTGCAAGTGCGCGGACGAACTATCAAGCCATTGCTTAACAATGTCTTCGTTTGTTTGTGACCTACGCAGCTGTACACAGTCAATAGCAAAACTTAGTGTGCAAGTATTATATAAATCCATAATTGTTCAATAATGAACCGGATGAATCTAGTTCATGAGGTACACGTCACTGAACACCGGCGTCTTTGGTAAAATAAGTAAAGAAAACCTATTTTTCTGTTTCTTCTGCTGTGTAACTCGCTCAGCCCACTGGTAGCACAGGTCAACTTAATGTTCACCGGATTTAATTCTGTCAAAAAGAAAAGATGATTCATCGTATAATATTTACATCTAACGTACCACTGAAAAACAATGGGTAAGCCATGATCAAGTTTGCTTACTTCGTGTTAGGGACCGTCAGACTTATTGACCGTTACCAAACTAGCCATCGGTTGTCTCCAAATTGCATCCGTTTTCGGTTGCAATGAAAAGCACCGCTGATAAGAATTTCAAACAAGATTTTTGGTGGTCTTCGATGATAGATTACGTGTGGACACTTTGTGATGATTTATCCCAAAAGATTGTAAGACCTTTTTGGGTTATTCGACCTTGAACCTAAATCAAAAATGTATCAGCTGATTTTTACACATGAGAAACATTTCCCATGAATTAAATAGTCTATCCCTTGTTCGAACTGGTCGTTCAGAGTTAGGGCATATTTTAGTATTGTACTTTTTCACACTGTTGTACCAACTTCGTATGACGACTCGTGGTGTGTTGCAGGCTTCATTTAGGCGGCCGGTGATTGATCGTGGAACAAATGGTGAAAATTTCCAAATGGATGAATAACAGTTTCATACTTACCCGGTGTTTTAAATAGAAATGCCGAACAGCATCGTCCGATTACAAACCGTGTTGTCCCATGTGAAATCGGTCAGCTCAGCCTTTCCTCCTACCGATTCGTCTCATCGTATAAACAAAGAATTCCGCGATCTTAGTGTCCACATTTGTATCTTTAGTATGAATGATCACGAAGCTAATCTGCAGCGAGCAATGACCAGGGAAGTCAAAATTTTAATTCTTGTTTGACAGAAGGCCGAAAAAATTGGACAACGGTTGGAAAACTTTGATATCCTCAGGGTAACCGGTTACTAAAAACAAATCGACGGATTAAGTTACACTTTTGGATAATGGCAGGAAAAACTGAACCTTTTTAACTCCTTGGCTCGAGGGAAAGCTCCGTGGTTCTTCTGATTTGGTCAACACAAATTGCTTTTTATTTTTTGGAAACTGCACCGAAGTAATTGTCATTTAATCGTAGGCAGTGTGTTGAGAAGGTGGAAAGGATTAAACGACTAAATTTTGCATGTTTCAATACCTATTTCGCAGCTATTGGAGCTAATTAAATAAGTGTGCTTGCCCCAAGTTTCTTGCATTTGCGCATTCAACAGTTGGTTTGTTATTATCAATCTATCAGCATCTTAGAGAAGGTGAATAAATGATAAGCACCACAGTCCTCGAAGCTGATTCCATACCTCCTCGGAGATATCTTCGACTACGGATTTACACGGAAAGCATCAGTTAACGATAATCTAAACATGTATTCCCGAAGTGCTAACCAACGGAATAAAGTTAGGAGAAGTTTGGTGATTTCCGAGGGGATATACCATGGCTAGTCATCATTCTAATGCAATGCTGAATAAACGGTTAGCTGAGATCGGTCCTCTGATAATGTCATCCACAGTTTTTTCGGCCAGTATTTTTAGCATGGCTGATCAGTTGGGAAAGGTGAATGAGAACAATTATTCCAGCGAGTCAAGACAAACAACTTATATTTAGGTTTCATCAGTACCATCAACCAACAATAAAGACGTGGCACCCACTGCATTTTCCGGACAAGCAACAAGTGTTTCTTGGTGTTGTTCTATTCACGGTCGGTCGAATTCCTCGAAATTTAGAGCAAAATTGTTGTCTGTTTCCTTAATCTAGCTAAAATGTCCTTTCGGATATAAAAATGGAAAAATCTGTTTTGCCTAATTTCTTGTTCTTCTTTTGTGAAATCCAGAAGAATAGAAATAAACCCTATCGTGTAGGGTTTTCCTTCATTGCACAATTGGTTTGTTCATGCTTCTGACCATGTCCGATTTGATAAGGGAACAAAATGTAATCATGCTACAATATTCTGTCTTCAAGACAGTGACTTTACTTTTCGAAGCAAAAATGGATTGTGATTTTTTAATTTCTTCTTTGCACTTAAAATTGTAATAAAATCGAGATGGATGTTACAATACATGACCTTATTGATTTCAAACAAGTCAGATTTGAATGATGCACGCGGCAAGACGAAAAAATCGATGTGCCTTGTAATGTATTATGTGCATTTATTTACGCACCGGAAGAAACAGGGTTGTCGGTGGAAATATCAATATGCCATTGTTTTGGTCGCTCCGAATAGACTGCATCAAGCTAGTTTTCCATCGATCGAGAACTAACCAGGGTATAGGGTCATTGATATCTTCACCAAAGGCGTTGTGTTTCTCACTGTTGATTGTTGTATGAGTTACATTTATTTTACGGTTCAAACACAACTCAGTCGAATATCACGTTGCTATACACGCGCGTTGAAACACATTGTTGTACAGTCAGATAATATGGGTTTAGTGAGAAGAAATATGATCGACACAGCAGACGTTCGTGTGATTCACTTTGATTAGTGGAAACATTAACACATGTGGTGGGACATCCAAACTTTTCAATACAGTTTATTTGGATTGTTACAAACTGTATAATATATTTATGTTCCATCCCACACTATGCGGCTTGCGATAAATTGTTAAATTAGAACGACAGGCCTGAAAGACAAAACTTCTGGCGAAATGAATAGTTGAGGATTGATGATTTTGTGCCTTGAATCTTGGCAAATAGTTCGACACGCAAGTACTGGAAATGAGACAGTGCGGCCCATCAAGCGCGTTGATGACGGTTTGCCAACTGATTGATGTAATATCAGCGGATGCTGTATGATCGACGTTTACCTACTTATGAATGATTTGTTAACCAACTAATAATTGTGATATGATTACTAGGATTAAAACGTTTCACAGTTTCAGAAGCAGGTGATACACATGTCTCACAAGAAGACAATTGAGGAAAGCTTTCATCATGCAGTCGAAACGGTCAATTCCTGGTTGTGAAGCACAAAAGCATTGTACAGCTAATTTTTATTGTAAAAATAACCACTGGGAACAGATAGTGGCCGTCAGACTATCCGCTACGTGACTTGTGATGACCGAATAGACAAGAATGCCATGTGTCAAAGCTACACCATTGGATTATACCGTGACCGTGATGAGATTCAATAAGCACAATGTTGCAGGTTTCATTGTGACTGATATCTCCGATTTTAGGCCACAGTACATACTTAGAGACAGAGTGAATACGATGTGTCGTAGGAAGAACCTCACGGTGGACTTTTTCTCAACCCCCAAAACAGGATGGAATTTGAGCCGACGTTGACAAGAGATAACTTATTTCGTGTCTCGTACTGGCGGCATTTGTGCGCAAGTGAAACCCAGTTGGCTTTTGAAAACCTAATAACCGAAATTAGAATCATTACAGTTCCACACTTGCACCCAATGGGATTCATTGAAGAGTGTTTTGGATGCGCAAATAGCTGTTTATTGCAGAAGGGGAAACCTATGAAGTTCCAACCTCAACAGTATTTGATTTCAATCGCTCTTCTCTGAGTTTCATGCACTTTAAAAAAGAGCATTCATTGACAAAACAGCAATAGTCGTATACTTGCTTCCGACTGTAAGTGAACTAACTCGATGAAATTCAGAGTCAACTCTGCCTTAATCACAGACACAAAGAGGAGGCAACCAGTGGTTTCGAACCGTCAAAGTAGTTGAGTTTCCAAATCATAAGCTAAGCTGTATTTGTGAAAAAATCTCTCTCGGAGTGCAATACACACAATGAGCCATTCATTCGGTTTCCACTTCTTTCACTCTAAGAAAGCAATCACCCAGACATACATTCCGTTATTCCAACGAAATTTGACCGGAGCAGTGCTGTCAGAAGTTACACAAACATCTGCCAAGAGCTTGTAGGAGGCTTATGCGTTTCAATGCATTTTCACGCAGACAATTGCCTTACCACAGACCGAAGTGTTTCTCAAGTTCAAAAAGGGAGTTGTTATTAGTTTATCATGTTACTAATGTTTGCCATTTGCATAATAAGCAGCAACCCCTGCGTACTACTGGTTTCCCCTATTATCTAGGGAATTAAGAAACGGTCCACAGGAACACTGAGGTCAAGGGTTGAACCTTGCTGTTTGAGAGGGGAAAAACTATTTGCTAGTGTTAATCTGAACAACAGGAGGACTGCAGTAAAAGTACATGTTTGGGAAGTTAAAAGGAACTTCTTAATGAAGCCAAACTATGCTAATTGTGAACCGTGTTTGAGGTCACGGAGAAGTGACTGCGGAAGTCATGAGGATTAAACGAAGACCTAAACAGTATTCCTAGGTCAAAATACCCTCAGAACAAATTAGGCAAATTTCTGGGTGGCAAAATAACATGAACGGGGAAAGCTAAGGCTGTTCGACATCCGTAATGAGCTTTCTTTTGAATCTGGGCAATGTGTATGTACACATTTGCGTTACAGGTGATTTTTGGAGATCGAGAATAATCTAGTGATATTATTAATAGTATGAAAACTGATAAGCAACTAATGCAAGCATCTGTGCCCTTTGCCGATAGAAACTACTTCGAGGTTTTAAGCGGATGAAATGACTTGATGAAATTGTGAACTGGGCTTGTATCGCGGGATTTTTAAATTCATATTCTAGTGTACGTTTTCAGAATTTACAGCTTTACTACTCGTCCGCAACGAGATCAAAACTGAATTATTGGAATATGCTTTTCTAGATTTCCTCGGGAAGCCACTATTTGGCTGAGATGTTTTAACTTCACACTAGTTTAATTGGACCCCGTTTTCATCAGAGTGATATAGAGGTGATATTTGTGGCTCCGTAGTGTAGCAATTTGTTTTATGGGATATGCTAGTTTTACAGTGTATGGCACCATCTCAAAATCAGCCATTATTTTGTGTTAAGACGGACCTTATAGTTGACGTGTTGTAATTCACATTATTTTTCTCACAGTGCGTGTCCATTGAACTTGATGTGAGAAACTCAAAATAGAAGAGCAGTGTAGTGAAACAGTGCATGTAATTTTTGTTTATTTTTGGCAAGCTCAATTGTTGGGCTGCACAAAAAGAGCCTTCTGCCAACTTCTCAGACCGATGCAGGGCAGCTACCTAGGAAGTCAAGCAAACACTGTCGATATTTGTACTCAAGTCCGTTTGGCGTGTTTTTAAAAGAACTTTCTTTCAATTGTGATCCCATGCTTTAGCTTATAAGCTACTCTTTGCTGGTTGACAATCTACGATCAACTTGTAACGGTTTCTCTTCCTGCTTGTGCAACGCCATGGGGTGGGGAATAAACCCTCTATTAGCTGGATAATTAGCTGGAACTGACACATGACACTTGATGTGTTTTTTATGTGCATCTGGGCCCAGAATACGTTCAAGTTTTGGATTGGAGCTGCCTAAACAAAGCTTGAGGTTACCATGAGCCAGAGAATGTTGTTTAGCAAGGTCGGAGATGTACTTTAGCAATGACAGAGCTAAATACGAAGTACAGACACAGAGTCCAATTTTTATCAACAACGCGGCTTCCGAGTAAATTGAAATATTTGAAACATGCAGAACATGCGGGAAGAAATAACTGTTTCAAACAGGTAATCCGTCTACAGCAAAGAGAGACTGCAAAAAACTTTAACTAAAGGACAATTCGTAGTCAGTTGAGACTTCCAGGTTGGGATCTAGATGGCTGTTCCGCCATGTGACTGGAAGCACCGCATTGGCATGATCCACGTTTTCCTGTTTTTAACCATGAGACAACAATTTTCGCCATTCTCAGTACGGCTTTCTCAGACTATTCCGGGCTGCCAAGTTGGAACATGGTCCGGCGGTACAGGGACTGGAATCCACTACTTTCATGTTGCCTGTCCATCACAGGTGCTATGGCCGTGCAGACGTTTCACTTGTTCATACGCAACTAAGTTTTATTTCAGTATGTTTTAATAGTAAGAGATAAAATGTTTTCATGAAAAAACTCACCATGTGATATGATCGCTCAACTGACCATAAAGAAACCACTGCACAGCTGTTTCATGCTTGCTACGAATCATCAGTAATGCATATGGACCGCTCCCGAACTGGACTCAAACCCGGGATGGACGATTCTGAGTCGAACGCCTTAGCCATTACGCTACCGGGCAGGCTTCGGATGTGGCCTACAGAGCTTGGCTGTTTGGTAGCTACTTGGTAACACAACAAGTAGCCCAGTGTTGTTCTCCGTGATTGATTATTTAAGATGTGGGAATGAAATCCTTCCAAACAAGATCAGATGGGTGCTTTGCTTACTCGTTTGAAGGAATTCCTCTTACAAAACGATCAAGCAATTAGCCATTGAGACCGAAAAGTGCTCATTGGTTGTTTTTGAAAGGTATGGATGATTTCACTGCTGGGATGGATAACGGTGTTTGCTCTACACCGACGCTGTTTTCTTGCTCACACTAATTTTTATGCAACACAAACAATGGTCACAAAACCATTTATGCGAGTTTGCACTATATCTTCAGAGAAAAAGAGATTTGGTACCTTAATTGCTTCGGATGTGCGCCGAAAGTTTTCAGCGGTAACACAAGGATAGTCGAAGTAATATTGACTCTACGACACAGCCTTGATAGATGCAAGATGGCTATTCTCTTAAATCATAACAGTGCATTAGAAGATATCATTCATTTGTTGCAGTTGTAGAACATCGACAACGACTCGGAGTTTAGGTTATTGGACGTCGGATCAGAATAGCCAAAGTTGTATGAATACGAGCACATGCTTTTAATAATACTTCCATAATTATCTCGTTGTTGGACATTTGGAATGTTTACCGATTGCCTTACTAAGCAAAACAATGGCATGATTGATATCTGGGTTCATCCTCCATTTATCCAATTATTCATGATATTCATTTACGTTTACTGTTTCCGCCAGAAGACTTTGACCAGGTTGCAGGGAAAAACCACTGGGCTACATTTTCCACGGCATGCTGTATTAACCAGTATACAAAAGGATAGGGAGTTTGGAGAGGTAACACTGGCCTCACAAACTAGTCTTGTAGAAGAGGCAATTGCTTTCTACTCGCCAATCTTCCCACTGGCTGTCATTTCCTGGTTCCTTAGAATTTCAGCATTCAAATAGACAGTGAAATATACCAGCATGATCTTTTCTGCGGTCTGCACCAGAGCATACTGTCAGGCTGTTGGAACAGTAGTTTGTTTCTGACAATACGCATTACATATATGAATACATTCATTTTTCATTGCGAACAACGAGTCTCAACTGGCGGGACAAACGAAGAAGATGGCAAGCCACAACCATGCTTGAAATACTCCTCATACAAAGCAAAGAGTTTTGAAAGAGAGCAAGACGGGCAGAATTCTAAAGGTTCAATTTCAGTCCTGGTGATGAACAAACACCCACCGAAATCTAATGGTTTTGGGCTATACGGTCTTTTGTATGGTCACACTTTTTGACTGAACATAACAACTCCAGAATGAATAACAGTTGGAGGTTTTTAAAGGTTGAATGATTTGGAACTGGTTTGCCGGCGAAATCGCACTTCCAAAATGGCTGTTTGACTCCCAGGCAGAAACTGAAAAACGCAAGGTCTTGTAAGTATCAGCATGAAAGCAACGTGATATTGCAGTGTACAATTTCCTCTTCTTGCCGTGCTTAAAGTCGCAAGGCCCAAAGCCGTTTCTGCAAAATTTGATTGTAAACTATCCATTTCTCGTCGGCAGCTGTCAAATGCCTCAATAAATCGTTGTATTCCACAATTTTAACAAGGATATGGCCAATATTTACAAATTCCGTCTAGTGAACTGATTGGAGTCTGTGAAGCACCCAGACTTCGGGGTTTGCATGAGAATCCCAGCTTCATCAAGCGATTAGGAAAAGTTGTAGAGTAAATTGTCATTCTTCCTGCAATCCCTAGTGTTGTATAAAGGTAGTTTGGCCCAAGGAGTTGAGCTATAATCGCGGCATAAGTCGAAGACTTAACGACCGATAGTTTGTTTTTGTGATATTCTGAATGCACAGCTTCACGATCAATACCTCATGAAAACTCAGCACGTTCAACAAAGACCAATAAATTTATTCATAAAATTAGTTTATTCTTCGGCAACGTAACTGGGAACAAGAATTGTTTACGAATAAGCTAATAGGCGGATATCATAGAACATTCTAAGATATTTCTGTACTGTATCCCATTTTGAGTAATCTTCACTGTGAGAAAACTATTACTACTTTCCTTAGTCAGCTAAATGGTCCAGGCTGTTCACCATGATAAGTTGTAAATCAGTTTACAGAAGAATGATTTTTTAACTAGCGTTTGTACTAGAGCTCACAGTCCGCGGATATTCAGACTCCGGTTTGCTTTTGTTTTTGTTTTGATGCGCTAATTCCTAGCTTGATTCCGCTTTTGTAAACTGGTTGGTCTCGTCAGGGAAGTGACCACCAAAAGTTTGTTATTGTCTTTGGCTCGCCGCCATTCTCCGAGGCTCCCATGTTGAAATTTCTTGTGGTTCGCTTTTGTCAGAGTACACGTGGTCACGTTGTGCCTGACCTCCGGAAGCGACTGTTCCAATGACAGTCCGATTGTTTGCATGGAACACTGGGGAAATGGTTCCGTGTGCACAGGTTACTTGTACGCGCATGCAACACCGTCCGTCCCGGCAACAGTCCCTACAAATAAATGGTGTTTTATTGTTTTACCGGTATCCATGGTACGTGGTAAACACAGTGTTGGAAAGTATGGGCGACTTTGTGAATTGTTTGTTCGTACTGAGAACCGTTTGGTGTAAACTTGGGCAGTGTTGTTTTGGTGCTGCTTTCTCCCCCTAAACCAACCGGAGTCCTCCATATCTGCGTTGGATAACTTCTTCAAACGATGGTAACGGCTTTTTTGCTTCTAACTTCGAGGGGCAACCCAAGTAGACTAATGGAACAGTAAACCACTAAACACCTAATTTTGTTGTTTAGGACCGCCACATTTGCACGTCGACCCGAATCAATCCTTGAGTGCCAGTGTAAAATTGCCTCCAATCCCCAAGACGAACGGGCATAAGATTTGGAAAAGTTCTGGCTTTTGAATCTCCTAGCATGTGCTCAAAACTTCCTGCAAGATGGACAGTTTCAACCGCCAGACTCAGGACTGGGTTGGTTAGAAACAGAGCAGCTAAACTCGGACAATCAGGGAAAGATTTAGCTTGCTTTTTTTCCTAAAAATTTGCTGGTTGTTGCTGTTGTTGTGAAGAAAATAGGGAAACAAAGGCCCAGAAGTTTTGTGTTATTTTGGTCTCTCTAGTTCAACCTTTGTTCAGCCAAAATTGGTTTACTTGATTCACTAAGGGGTATAATTATTCGCGTCTCCAGGACAAAATTCCACCCATCACCATGAGTGACGGGACAACAAAGTGTACAATTATCCCTGACCACCGGCACCGTGATAACCATTCTTGGTTTTTCGGGTCAGCTATCTCGTTGCCTGAGACAAATGTCCGTGGGGAGTTTCTACGGGAAGATGTGGTCACAAACTGGGAATATGTAATCTGCCGCACCTAACAAAGTTTGAGAATTTTCGTAAACTATCTCCCAGGGGAGAAGACTGACGTGAACATTTTGAATTGCGTTCGTCCGCTCAATGAACTTCTGTTTATTGTCCAATATTTTTTACAATATCACCTCCATCTGCGAAATATGTAGAGTACTCTGACTTGCTTGTCGTATTGGGATTATTCTTTCATCCGTGTTATTTCACAATTATCCGAGGTTAATAAAAGTGGTAGGATTGAAACTGCATTTGAGTTGTCGGGCGCGCATTCCGACGCTTTTCTTCGAAAAAACTATGTCAATTTACAAAAAAACATACATCAGTTCCGATGTGTTGGTTTTGTTGTAAGTAGTACGCATCGTTAGTGGGTTAGTATATTAAATACTTAAGGGAATATGGGGAAATGGCAACACAGTAATAGCTTGCGCAAAAACACCATCATACTATACCAAGTCTACGACCCGATTACAAAAAGTTTACTACCGAAAAATCTGTGCCTCTCGTTATTATTGTTTCAAAACGTGACATCGAACGCACCGTAACCTGCATTAGATCACTCACCCATTGGACAAGATAATCGGGTAACGTGGTCCTTTGATCGGTAAGAGATTTCCCAACAATAAAACAAAATCCCCGCACGTTGTCATTTGATGAAAAGTATATGTTTAAGTGAAACAACGAATAGGCCCGTTGTTTTGAATTTCTTATCATAGCCAAACAAAATGTTATCACATTCGTTTTTTGTTTCGACCGCCTGATATCTTACCCAATGCAAAATCGTACTCATTTTTCCGGAGGTCAGGGTAACGTTCGGAGTCACGGGAGCCTCGATCGCATATACGAACCAGGAACACTTTGGAATGGGTAGCTGAACAGCACCGTTACACCAACTATGTGACTTGTTGACAGGAAGTTGGCAACTTGAGTTAATAGGGACTGGATCGAAAGACAATTACAAGTTTTTACCTCAGCATTTGGAAAATTAGTAAACGAAAGCTGGTTTATACTGTCCATATTGGGATATGTTTGATTACTTCATTCGTTTTGTACAACGTATATCGCATTTCTGGGACCAAAGAAACGCTACTTAAGGCCAAATTGACCTAAGCCTAAAGAATTTCACTCGTATTTCCACTTCTTGATGGTCAGAAATGGAAAACACTGTCCATCTTCACTTTTTCACCAACTATGTGTTAAATACTCAACGGTTTCGTGTTATGCGAGGACAGGCTAAGCACAAACTTGCAAGATGCATAAGACCTGAGTAGCTTTTTAACCAATATGTTGCTGACAAGCTGTGAAATAGTGACCTGGTGATGCTCGCAATCAACACGGTCATTTTGAAGAAATCATTGATAGTGCGCTGAAGACCATAAGACTATCAGCCTCGTCGACTGACTCTACTGCCTTTATTTTATTTAAGTTCTTCCATCGCAGTAATTGTATTACCAAAATTGGGTCGACAGTCTAGTTACACAAACGGAGGTCGCAAAACATTTAGTCCTATTCCAGCAATAATAATCAGGTGTGGTTCTTTATGTGACAATTGCAAGCATCATATGAAGTGGTAAGTAAGTACACCATTAAAAGTTTGGTGAAAAATCACCGTTCAAAATAAGTTTTACTCGGGACACCCCCCTAAAACGTACTTTTGCTTGAAGGTAAATTTATGAAACACTACTGTCAACAGTAACAAAGCAGTATGTCAGATACAGGACTGAAGAAACCAAATCAAGTTAGGCTCGTCACGATGCAACCAGGCACAAGGCCAATCTAAGCTGAACAGGAGCTCAAAATCACCCAAGACGTAGAATGAAAGCTATCAGCAAGGTTATTTGGGCACAAATATTTAAACTAGTGGGCCAGTAGGATATATTTATGGGGGAATATGAACTAGGGAATAACAATACGGACCAAGCTGGAGGGTCTGAACTGCAGCAATTACAGACAGTTAATTCATAGGGTATCAAGGATGGGGACATATCGATCTAATCCCATGGTTTACTGCTAGCCTAAATTGAAAATTACCCCAGTTTCTGAGATCTCTGATTTGCCATGAATTGCCTTAACTAATGAGTGTTGATCTTTAAAATCTAACTGACATGAAAGATCATGTTATTTTACTGATCATAGTGCAGTTTACATTTAAATGAGAGAACGGAGTGATTCCTGCTGCCATGTGTTGCACAAGGCAATTTATTAAATACTTTGACATCCTCGATCAAATTGTAACTTAAATTGCAGTGGAAGTTTCAAAAGGTGAGCATAATTTCCCCAAACCCTAGGAATTCCACTGTATGTGAGTCATCACCTTTTCAGAACCCTCACATGAGGAATGTTGTATGGTCGCTAATCCCTGCATCTATCCCATAAAATATTTATTTATCTGAAAGAAAACAGGAAATCGAATATTATTTCTGCGTGAAATGGTTCACCACTTGATTTCATCGCTCAAGTCATCATTAAGAAACTATGGAAGCACTGTGAAGCCGTTTCACACTTGTTTGGAGTCATCAGTAGTGCATATTCCTGGTTTCTTGATGGTGAATTGAGTGGTGATATCACGTGATGAGCTGTTTCATGTGGAAACAATTCAATCTCCCACTATATTACTTTGTCGAATATTGCTTGTCCAAACTTTTTGCACGTAGACAGTTAGTTGCTCGTCAGTTCATTGATATTATCCCGTTTGCGGTCGCGTAAACGATCATGTGGGTATATGAGAGGAAGAAGACCAACTTTCGTAGTGAGTGGTTATAAAACATGTCAGTGGGCAGGTGCATCTAAAAATGAGAAAATGTCCGATGCAGCGATGTGTCGATTCCTTGTGTGATACACAAATTTCGGTTGGTAGTTTCGACATTTGAACAACAGTCAAACATTTAATGTTGAACAACCGTCTCTGAAACTGAATTCCCATTCAGTTGGTAGGAAATTCGTGAAGCGTGCACCCGATTCCTAAGTTAACGACAACGACTGAATAATCTAGGTGTAATTCACGGAACGGTCGATTCACAAGGCGAACAGTATATCTGAAATTCCTGGAGCAGTTCAGTTATAAAGGACTAAGAACTGGTGCCAGATTTTTCAAGTCGGTAAAGAGTAAAACGTACACCAAGCGATTTGGGACCGAGTCAACATTACGACTGGAAATTCGGGTTATATACCAGGAGGAGTTAAGCCACCACGAATAGGATTATGGGGCGCTCACACGGCAGATGAGCGGGTAGAAGTTTCAGGGTTACTGCAACGATCACAAGCACATCCGACACAGACTGCCATGTAGATGTAGCGCGATCGTTTCATGATGCCGAAGGCTAAAGGCAAATGCGACTCCCGAGACCTTCCGCGCTGAAAACAAAGCAGGCATCCAGAGAAGGAAGGAGATTGACGTAGGATAGCTACTGTTTGGAGTTGGGAGAATTCAAAGTGGCTTCAGGGAAATTGTTGAGGTATCCTTGTGCTTAATTTCCTAACAGTATTGTCTATTTGTGAACCCACTATTTTTATTTTGTTATCCATCGGAATTTACAGAGTTTCCCATAAGCGACAACCTGATCCATTCAACCTCTGCCGATGAATCTACATGGTGACACTCTCGTCTAATGTGTAGCGAACCACACGTTCTCTACTCCGTTGCAAGTATTTTCAATGAAACTCATCACGTGATTTCCAAGCGATGGAAACGTAACGGTGGCGGTTGTGTGAAATGATGCGTTAGGGAGGTAGCGGAAATATTTTAGCATGAGGACTGTCGGTGTTTCTATCTACCATTGTTGGGTGTGAAACTTTCGATCTTCATAACTTTGGATGAAAAGTGTGATTAAGTCTGTGATTAGCTAAATTATATACAGGCAGATTACTTGCAAAATAAAAATGTTCAATTTTCCGATGACGTCACATTTCAGATATAATTAGCATTCCAGAAAGACATTTTAAGGCGTACAGTAAACTAACGTAGGTTTCTGCGGTTACTGCATTAGCCGGCCAGACAGCAACTTTCAATTTCTCAAACTGTTTTCCTGGGGACGTTTAGAAAAAGAGGACATGCCCTGCATTACATATAGAAATTATTAGTTTTGTTCCATTCATTCGGGAAACAAGCCGGTCAGTCAGCCATCAATTTCAATCAGTCAGTCAATCGGCCAGTCAGTGGTAAGAAAATTCACACCACGTACATTTTAACCAGATGCTGTTTGTTCTGTACGGGTAAAATTTTTTAACCTGAATTTCCTTCGATATTAGCTATCCAGACAGGTTTATCAATGCAACCTTGAGAAACCGATGATAACGTTGAAGGATACCATCACGAGTGAAGAAACATTTCCAAAATGCTTGGCAGGAGAGATAGTTCCGCAGTGAGGACTACTATATCCTGTACATGAAATCACATTTAATAATTCCCAGCTCAAATGCTCATTAGTGACGTCTCTCATCGCAAGATCTTAGTTTGGGGAAAAAAAGTAGATCTGACCACCGATTCAATGGCTGCTCATCTAATCACGTGGCCCCGTGACGAAACTTGTTGAACTGACGAGGCAGCTACCCAAGTGTGCAGAAGAACACCAACCTGTTTGATCCAACCTTCAGGAAATGGATTGTAACTGCCAGACTCCGAGTGCCATCCAAGGAGGGAGCAGTAATAAAATGATGACCGTTGCCTAAAATTCGTTCTCGGAAGAAGCGGGTTTAAGCATATAAATTTTCGTGTTCAAAAATCAATAAAATTACCCTCAAGTTTGAAGCCAAACCTTATAATCTCCCGATTACCGACTAATTAAACAACGGCCTCCGGAGCTGTGCAAAAAATCTGTTGCAATAAATGTGCTTCTACCGGTTTACGAACAAAATCCCCGGAAAAGTTGAACATTTCGAAAACGACAAATGAATACAGTTCTATTAAATCCCGCACGCCAAATTTTCTTAGATGATTTATTGTGTACAAAATAAAACAGTATCAAATGTGCATGTCATTCAGCCGGTGTGTGTCGTTTCCATCTTTTAGTCTTCTTTCATTTTCATTTACTAAATGTGTATCTTCGTAAATAAACTGCCCGATTTCGTACCTGTATCTCATTTTCTTGCGTTATTGTCTGTCATGCTATATCTTGAACGTTCTCCGTCACGAGGTGTCAGCACGAAATGAGACGTGAGACGAACGTATTGTTTGGAGGCAGATGACCAAAATAGGTGGAAACTTCGCATAATCATTCATTCACTGCTTACATCTGAGGCTAATAAAAGCGTATGAATGCAACAGACTGCAGCAGCCCATTCACTAAGATTAAAAATTTATGATGTTTAACCCTCACCCGACTGATTTGGTTTGCATTTGAGTCTCACAATGAATATTCTCTAACGTCTGCTCTGCCGTTCTGTTCTCCTGACAAAGGCTATTACTAGTGCAAGTGTTATCTTTGAGGTCATTTGCCTTGGTGATGGCATTTGGAGGACACAGTCCAATGACAGTTATACGCCACATTCTCGCACACTTGCGGGGATTACGGTGACACCGGCCGTTTGAACATCAACTCCTTAATCAAATCCATCTCTCGGATGATTGATTAAGCTGTTAGATAATGTGAACTTTAAGGACACGTAAAAATGGGACCGATTGTATGCACACAGTTCCGTGGAGTGGCCAATTAACATGGACCACGTTGTAGGACGTACTTGCTGATGCCAAGATTATCAATATGCCAAAGAAATTAAAAGAGTTTGAACTAATCAAACTAAACGAATGAATATATAAGAGTAATGTTTCTAAGATTGTTACGGAGACTATTAAAACAAGGTGTGTACATTATTAGTAGATGTGACACAGGGAACAGTATCAAAAAAAGTTCACAAGCAATAATGTACCACTATCGGAGATATTCCGGACCGTATCGGTAAAAAGGTAACTCATGTGGTATGTTATTTGGAAAGTTTGAACTATGGAAAACAGCGTGGTTGGTAATATTTGATAGTGAGCTGACGCTTCCGTTATCATGGGAAACCTGTTCAGAGCAGATTCACAATCGATAGTCAACCTACCTGGAAAGAGGTTAGCCAATGTAACCGAAATGGTGGTTTATAACATGTATTCTAAATTGCGCTGCTTTTCTTATGTGAATATGTTCATAGGCAGAGCTTACCAAAAATCTTTTCTTATAGATGTTACAGAAGCGTCTCGAGAAGCCAGAATCATAAGCTTAAACATGATGGCAATGCCATTGTGAAATATTGACTCAGCTATTCACTTCGACAACTGGGAAATGAAGAGGACTCTGATGTGAGGAGGCCTGGTAAAATGGCAGTGAACATCGTAAACGATGATTCCATATTATTCGAAAGATCGTGATGCTATTATTTTTTAAGGTATTTTGCATTTTGCATCCATTTAGATTACTGTGGCTTGGTCGCTGAGGAGGATAATGATCCTTTTTGAATATTCACTGCACCAGTTGGTTATTGCAACACGTGGCAACCTTATAGCGGGAGTTCTGTTGTTATTTGCACCTACTAGTACCCGTTACATGAAGCTAGTGAGGTAGTGTGACACTACCGGTTCTTATTAGAAACCCGTTTGTCATCTAAGTGATGCGCCTGTTAAATAATATTTGCCCCCTAGTGCCCGACATCATTCCCTACGAAGCAGTTAGATCACTGTCTTCATCAACGTGATTAGCTCGCCCATGAAACGAATTTTGTTGGATGCGACCATCGGTCGATATCTCACTTATTTTTGTTAACATGAACCGGTTTGGTGGGTCGTGGACACTAACGAAACGAAAAGTACCCCAAGGAACATGATAATTAGCCGGTTTCCACGTGCTATCATTAAGAATTAATTTATATAGTCTAAATAACTTATCTATCTTTGGATGATACTGTTATTGGTTATTAACATGCCATTTGTGAAGTGCAGAATACCACGTCCATAACCATTTTGCAGTTGAGGATTGAATGAGGTAGCACACCGAAATTAGTGTGGGTTTGATAACGAGTCTTCTCAACTTGTGCCGTTTGTTTCTGTACAGAAAGATGAGAGGACGGCGTTGGGGAGTAATGGGCGTATTTTTGATCGGAAAAGCCAAGTCAAGCTGGCTTGTGAGCGCAAAGTTCAAATGAAATTGTGTATTTATCACGCCATCGTAATTTATCAGATATGAATTAATAAATATGATAACAAAGGTTTGGATTTTTGCAGAACATTCAATATTATTTCGTGCGGAGTTCGTCACTTTAACGTGCGAATTTAAGGCGCCGAATCTTGCAAGACTGGCCATAGAAACAACATTCCGTTCGTTCATTAAAAGGACACTCCGAATCACCAACAGCCTCGTTATTTACTTGCGTGTCTACTACTCTCCTAGACTCAGTTCATACCAACAATTTTAGATGTTAGGCTTGTATAAGTAAACTGCCTGTTTAGCGCTTTACTGCACAAACATTCAGTGTGATATTTGCGCTCTTATCATTTTCCCCCTTTCCAAAACGATGCGCTTCTTTCCATCAAGCTTTTTATCCCAAAAACCATTGTTAAGTGTTCGTTCTGTTTTTCTAACTGACACATTTGAACCATGCGGTGCTTTCGTCACGGATGTTTGTTCACAACGATTCGGTATGGAAAGCACCATTTTGTTGTACCTTATCAATACAGTTTTTCTTGTTATAGTCTTACTGTCAGTATTCTTCATCCTTCTGGCATATTGTGCTAAACGCACATCATGCTCTATAACGCAGTTTCACGTACACTGTATTTTATCTACTAATATTCTCAGAGTCTTGGCTTCTGCTTATTGCAAAATCTTCAGTGCACCATGATAAATGCTGATTTCTCTTGACCTCTTAGTATTGATTTCGACTCCATTGCTGCTGGCACGATTCCATGGTCGTTGCAAACCGGGCATCACATGATCTTTGCTTGGCTTCATTGTGTCAGACTGGTCACTGGGCTCAACACTCAACTGGTTAATATATTAATGGATTCACTTAGTCTACATGGCGTTCACAACAGTGAAGTGTTCGGTTTTTTACGTTATTTGAAATGCCTATGTCTTCGGAGTGAAGTTTATTGTTATGATGATCTTTTAGAAGAGTAGATGATAAAGACATTTTCACAACAGACTGCATATTTTGTGTCGTTATGTCAGCTATTCAATGGAGGTCACAATCTTTGATAGTTGGCAACCAAAATACAAAACAGATGTACAAGGCCAGAACTAATGTTTCGTCAAACTCGTATTCACAAGTAATGCCACTCACGATTGTCAAACATGAGCATAAAACACATCCAGACTCGTGTGTTTGTGTCATTGCTCTTGCGCCAGTTCGGATGGAATGGACACTAGCTACTGCCACTTCTTGTTGTGAAGGCAGCCGTGGTAGAATGCAAATACGAATTTTAGTGATAAATGAGGCTGTGTTCCCATTAGTAATCAATTTTCATAGAAGTGCAACCTCTTAAATCTCATAACATTTTATAGTTTTCGTGAGTGCGGAAAACTTTTTCAAAAATACTGGAAACACGGATTGTACACTTACTTTAGGTTGATGAATTCTTCAAAATTGCACATGTGTCACAGTTTGCACCTAGCCACATCATGCATGCTAGCAGACGACTTCTTGCGCTGCTTAGCAGTGGAACAAGGAAAAACCTGTCATTTTTTGTGGTTAACCGTGTAATGATAGTCGCCGAAGTTGTAAAGGGGTATATTCCGTAATGCTGAATTCGTATGCATATGGCCGGTGGTGTCCAAGCGGGTAAGGTCATGGCGTTAAGACGCGAATGTCGCGCGTTTGAGTCCTCTCATTGCCGATTAATTTCCTCACTTGGCGGCCCTCTGCTGGCAGCTGCCTCCTTCCTGAATAATGATGTGCATTATTATTTCATTAATAAAGAATGCAAAAGATAAAAGATATCAAGAAAGAAAGTGAAATGTCACGAACTTTAAACTAACAAAACAAAACAAAACACCCTAAAGGGACGCCGTGCAAGGCAAAGCATGATTCTTACCTGGAAATAATTTTCCCTACTGAAACTTGGGAAAATCAAGTTACTTTGTTGATAGATTTCGTGCCATTTTGCAGAACAATCTTACCATTGCAGACTTTTCCTGTTCAAATTAGGGACTGGACATTCACCGTGTCATGGCCCCTTGTTTATCTTCTAATTATCCAGATGCCGTATGTCGACAGTAAAGTCCTTTTTATAAATGCCCATTAAAAATCGGTTAGGACACAGTTTAACCAAAACATTTAGATTGAGGCGAATGAATTTATGCTCTGTGATATCAGTCTTCGGCAAAATGAACATTCATTTGTGCATTATACTTGCAGTTGTCTTGAATTTATCTGTCCTACAAGAGATAAAATCGTATGGACATAAGAAGCTTAATTTTGAACTTCCGTTTCATTCATTCAAACAGGTTTGACCGGCTTAAACAATTTTTCACCAGTTATCAAATTTCGATATTTGTCAACCAGAACAGGCCGTGTTTTCAGTCACAAAGAAAAAACCCAAGCCAATAATTGAGAAAAATAGTAATTGCTAAAAGTGCTTTCGATGCAACTCTCAGTGCTTAGATGACAACTATCGGTGTTCTGCTTAGATGGCTTGAAAATGAAGTTAAAAATTTATGGACTTTATGCTTGGCTGAAAATTAATTCGCAGCGTCTGGGCACCAGAAACAAGAATGCCTAACTTAAAACTAACAATGCTCATTTCATTCTGTATTCTGTGAGGAAATTGCGGTTGAAATTTCGAGTACTAAATCAGTGCGAAAAAAATGGTCCTAAATGAGCATGCGTAGTCGGGACTGGCCGAATGTGTTCGCTCTGCGGAACTGTCCTTATGCGGTGGACGATCTCAATGGCAATGCCTAAATCGGAACCGGGCGGCATGCTTGATTGAAAAGAGTAATGAATCCTGCGCAGACCGCTCCGGATGAAGTAATGCGTCGGAAAAAAACTGCCAGACTGAGTTAAAAATGCTTACTTTGAAATGAATAAAATGGCAAATTCGGACAAACGTGTCGCAATCTGTGTACACGCAGTGCATTATGCTTTTAAAAACAGAGTTATGAAACGGAAGTCGTCGTTTGTTTGTATGCAAAGAACCTACCATGTTGTTTTCACACGCTTGGAAAGTAAACAGTCAGTGGCTATAGGTAACATTTTATTCAGAAGCAAATGCGAATTTAACACGCCACTCTGTAAATTACAAACTTAATTAATTTTGTTATTAGATGATTTTCGGAGGCGTTTCTATTCCTAATTAATTTTTTGCTTATAGAACGTTCTGTGTTTGGGCCAAAACAAGATCCTCACCACTTCACGAAACTGATCATCGTGTGGTACCATTGCTCAGCTCACGATTAATGTGCCAAGTAACCAGTATACAACCGATAGACCTTTGTTGTGAGTCATCAAGAGTAGGTGTTTGCCACACTCGAACTAAGACGTGCACTCCGAAGATTGAATTGAACTCAGTAGTTATTAGGCCAGCATAGCCAATAGTCTTCGGACTGTTGAACATTACCTCGTGACAGAGCATCTATTCGTCAGTGGTTTGCAAGTCTATGACCACGTTGATCGATTCCCGCTAACGAAGAACATCTCTGCGAAGAGTCCAAACAAGGGGGGAGGTTTTTGAACATAACGAACAACATTTGGGGACCTGAACATTGTTCGCAACGGTGAGTTATATCTTCCGGCCAATTTTTTACTCCATCTAAATACGACTGCAATCTTCTAAATGAATACTGAACTACTAACTTGACCAACGTATGTTTACTTCTTGAGATAAGGTTTTATTGCTAGTGTTTTTAGCTTGAAAGAACAAGAACATTGACTTCATTCTGACTCGGAAATCCTTTATCCTACTAATTCTAATGAGAAAAATCAAATGGAACAGACACAAACATTCGTCTACTAGTTAACGTCAGATCACTTCTATCGGTCTTCCATGAGCAGTAGTCATTGATCGATTTTTCTGTTAGCATATAAGATCCACGATTAATGCGGTCTTTTGCTCACATTATCGAGTGGTTTAACCAGCCGGATATCGCGGGAGGTTGATGGACCTCTGATCAGAGTAATAATTAATAAGGTTTAGTGCCCACTAGCTTTAGGGGTATTTTTGAAGACTGTTTGAGTTTGGTAAATTATGAAAACAATAACAGCAAGAACCGTTTTGTTGTGAGTGAACGGCATTGGAAAATTTTCTTTTCGAAGTATTTATCTTGCAAAATGTGTTGCAAAAGGACCCGTCACAGTTGCGGTTGATCTGGCCAAAACAGTCCAAAGTTAAGCGCAAGGCGGACGGACTCGTTTCTTCGGAATATCCGCCCAAATTGGGTTGACTGCGTATATCCAAAACTCTTCCAAACTTATTCACTTTGCACGTGCACATCCAAAATATTTGGATTAAACAATTATATGATGCAATAGATGAATTTGTGCGCAAAGGATCCACTTTGTGCTAAACTGAGGAATCGAGGCTGCTATTCAGATGTCGTAATCTGAGCAGTAAAAAAAATTTGTCGAACTTCAAACTTTCTCATTCAAGTTCATCTATTTCTCAACACCAAGTCATCCAGCGACATTCAGGGACTATTTGAATAAGTTAATTTGTGTGTAGATCAGAGTACTGTGCACGTAACACCCTGGGGAGTCTTCAGTGGATTTAATGTTTGAATAAACTGCATTCATCATTTTATGGGGCAAAAAAAGTAGGTAGTTATGCGGTCGCATTAGCGCAGGGAAGGTTGTATACATTTACTTATACTCGGCCAAGTGGAGAGTCTGTCGTTTGAATTTACCCCTCAATCCGAAAAAAACGTTCATGATTTACGTCAGTGAACCGATTAGAAGTACGCTTACTCCGTGGTCAGTAAGAGTTCCGAAATCCAAACTGAATTGGAATTTGTTTGATACTACAACTTTGCCGTTGTTTGTTCATTTCACTTGAGTCCTCGCTCCCACGCGGCAGTCGGTTTACTCTACGGAATCCGATGCGTAGACGTGTTTGCTATTCCAGTGACGTATTCACGTTTTTAATGCATCATGGACGGAGGGTCCATAAATTAGGCTCGGGTGATAAAGAATGCTATCCCCTTTCAAAGGGTGGACGATCTCATCACTTTCGATTACGATAACATATTTTGCTGTGCGTGCCTTTTACTGCTTGGCGAAATGTTTTCATGCTGAATTTAGGACGCTATCTTTTCCCATCAGGCATTCCGTAGTTTTTGGTATATTCCAGTAAATGGGCACGCATTCCTAATCATGTCACTGCCGTACACACGTCTAATGTGTATTTTAGGTGGCATTATTTTGTTGCAGATGCAATTCTCCTGGATTGTGAAAATATTCCTCTTGATACTAATTCTGAATTCTATTAAGTTTACAATTAAGTGATATATTGGAAAGCTTTTGAATCTTAATTATTCCTATTCTTTGAAAAGATCGAAAATTAATGGTATCTATTTATTAGTCAATTTTTCGCCACAGATTTTCACGATTCTTTATTGGAGTGAGGATGGTAGAATTTACGGTTCGCGTTCTCCTGTGTGAAAGTTGCCGTAAAATATGTCGAATTGATTACATGACTTTTGATCCATAGACCGCCAACAGTGAACTGTGACAAACACAGCTTGGCAAATGCTATGCACTGGCTTCCTTCCGTTCTGCTTGACATCAGGGGTTTATCTCGTACAATCTCTTCTTCCATGTCGAACTGAATTTCATTCCCCAGGCTACTGATGAGTGAGAATGATTCACATGGACAGAAAGGGAAAAACAAGCACCCCTCGACCGCGCGAGAGAGTTCACTCGTGGCAAGGTCGGAACGATGGATAAGATAACAAGGTCTGGCGGAAGTGTGGAAAAGTGGATGAGAGAAATAAAAACACTACCTGAACTCAATTCCCCGAAAAATCTAGGTATAAGCACAAAAATGAATTTCATCCATCAAACAAATCCGTCAGTAAGATCTCGCGAAATGTTCTAATCTCAACATGCGAGTGCATGGCACGTATATTCAAGAACATGTGGCACGAATATGAAACACATAGAGAAACCGGGCTGTTGCTCACGCGATAAATTGCATTCACATATTTCCAGAAATTGGTCACTTCACAGCCCTGCACCTGTTGCTGTGGTGTCCGGAAAATCGTCAATACATAATAAAAAAGCGCTGTAATGTAATGAACACTAATAAGTTAGCCCCAGTTACTTGCCATGACCAAATTAGTTTCCCAGTAACTGCCGTTGATTTTGGAAAAACTCTCTGACAGCTTTAGCGGATAAATTAAGGGCCTATTTGGCAAATAGATAATTTATTGTCGCTGTTGGCAGCAATGCAATAGCATTAGCTACAGACGGAATCAAAGACACATCAACGAAGCGTCTAGTTTGGTGTTCCTATTTGTTTTCAAATCATGTATTGCTCATTAATAAGTGATGTAATTGTTGATTTTTTGATCAAGAAATTTCAAAGGGATGCAGCTGAGCTAAAACAAAATTTGAAACCTCTGTGTATTTGTCATAGAGGAGTCTAATAAGGCCGATAGAGACCGAAAAAATACCGTCCGCAGACTTACTGACCCAATTGTTACACACGGTCAAACGGCAAGGAATATGGGTAGCAACTTTCAGCCAGAATTGCGGCAGCAAATCGGACGTCACCAGTGGTCATTCCACGGAGGCAATCGCTCCGTTGTGACATCTTTTTTTCCATTCAACCGCACATGCTACACCATGTTGAAGTCTGATGAATGGAGACTATGGAACAGAAAACGAACACGAGTACCAAAGGAATGCATTCCAGTTTTGGAATGTTATTTCTATCCAGTTCACAGTGGTTTGAAGGTCAACTGACCATACCTAATGGTAGTAACTTGCTGTAGTTACATTTTAAATAGCTGAAAAATCTCACGGAACACAATGATATCAATGCAACCTGGCGAACAAGTTCGTTTTTAGTCGTCCATCTTCGTGTCAATGCTTGACGTTAAATATGACTGCAAATGGTTAACGGATATCGTTGAATAATAGCCACACCAGTTCACAAATCAAAGTATGCATTAGTGAACTAGTGATCAGCTTGTCACACAGTCAAACTGTGAACCACTTGTTGGAGGATTATACGAGGACCAGAGTAGTTTAGGCGTCTAGCCGGATTATTTCTCAGCTCACAGAAGAGGGCTATACACGCGGATGCATACAGCTTCGGCTGTGTGTAAGATACCACTTTTGACAGTTTCTCACTGTTTGCTCTTGACTTTGTGGATGATGCAAAAAGCATTTATCACGTTTACTTCGTGAGATGAAATCCATTATTACGCTAATTTTGTTTGCTCACGCTAATCATAATAACAGCTGATTTCGTTGCCTAATAAGCGGTATGTGGGCAAGAGAAATTTAAGTTTGTCTGAAATTCCGCATACGCTACAGTATAAATCCTTCGGGCAGGATAACGTTATGACCGTGTCTAAACGGTTAAATTAGTAATATTCCGACCTAAAGGCAGCCGACTGGAATCATTCAAACGTCCGTTAAGTGCCTCGCTAGGCAGCTCTCAGCTGCATGCAATCGACAAACTGTAATATGTAGCACAAGTGTGCATTATGTTCCGGTTACCTTGTTGCTTGGTAACGGAACTATATCTGGGAATTCTGCGGGTATATGGACAAACGTAAGTGCTTGTGAAATATAGGCGTTTTCCTATTTTCGTAACTTATAGTGCACTCCGCGGTTAAAATGAATCATAACGGACTCGTAAGCAGGCGAGATGTCAGAGTGGAAAAATGGTATGCGAATGGTAAATGGGTTAGGCAGTGCTGCAAATCTCCTATCATTCTGCGAAAAATTGAAGTGATTAATTTATGATGCATAGGAACAAATCTGACGAGACGAGAGGTGTCTTAAATTACAGCAAATATCCTGGTAATGGATATTCCATAAATAAAAATAACACTTGTGATCAAGAAGCGATCAGTTTTCCAGGGTTGGTCTTGTTTTTTCCTGCTGTGGGCAGCAAGCAAAACGTTTTCAAATTCCATCAAAAGCAACAGCATGGATTATTTGAAAAATAGGTTCCAATGTTCCGTAATGAATCACGTTATCTGCTAAGAAAGGATCTCTCAGGGCAACCCAACTGGTGTCTAATGAAGTATTCAAGAGACAGATTCGATATCCAGAATCGTGCTCGCAGCGTTTATCAATTTAGCTAAAAAGATTGAAATTTGTTCGAGACTAATTACCTTTTACTGCTTGGAAATCTACTCACGTGAATTTGTTTCGTATTGTATACTTTAGGCTGCTGTACCTAGCGCAAATTTTGTGTATTTGTAGATTTTGTTCTGATGGTACAGAAAATCACTTTGTTTAAAAATTTGTCCTTCGGGGCAAAGAACGAGTTGCCTAGTACTCTGTTTGGAGACAGCAGAAAATCAGTGTTTTTACTTTCCATCACAATATTTAGGACAAAATGACTCACATATCAAAGACAGTATGAACAATTATAAGAAAAACATCATGAATTTGTCAAAATGACAGTCATTTGTAAATGGACGGCCACGAAATGTGCATGTGACAGAAGGTTGATGAACAGGTGCATTCCCAACCTGTGACATGTTATTGGCACATTTGTTCAGCAGCCGCGAGACAACGCTAGTCGGAGCCGATCAGTACATGTGATCATTGAGGATATTGTCCTCACTTGTCCGCGTTCCCCAGACCATTCACAACAGGCAGCTCCGAAGAAATGCCCACGCTGAATAGTGCTGCGTTGCCCTTGTCCACACTGGATTAGCTACAGGTAACAATATATTATGTCGTGCGGGGCCTGAACAACCAAAACTGGGATTCATCGATTCAAGAAATCGATTTCATCTGTTTCCCCCTTCACATGCCTCATTCATTTCCAGTGGAAGTATAACTTTGAGCAAAATTCAGTCGGGAGGAGAACGAAAGTCCTCGTTATTGGTTAGAATTAACCTTTTTTCAACTGACGAGTTATACTGACGAAGGAAGTTAAGTGTGGTAGATTAACAATTATAATCGAAGGAAACCCCAACTAAATATTACGCCACCGCGATACGTGCAGTTATCTTTGAGAAATTTCCTCCAACGTGTGCGCCACTGACAGTCGTCGTTGTTCTGAAACTTCATGATAAATCTTCGGAGTTTTGCTTACCCTACGGCGAATTGTTAAACATCCGATTACGACCAGATTTAGTTAGATTCCATTGGAACGAACTGACTCTGGTTTACCTAGTGCAACTCAGGGTCAGGAAAATTGTGAAAAAGTAAACTTTGCCCACTTTAGTGTATAGATTACAAACCCAATATTTTTGTTTACTTTTTCAAGGTACAATTCACTTCACTTTATCAGAATTAACAAGCACACTGATTTTGTCTACACAAACCCGTGTACTAAAACAATCCAAATGAAAACAATCCAATAACCTGGATGGTAAACTTTCGTGAAATCGCCGACTTTGAAAGCAGCTTCAACACCGCGTTTTTCCGGCCGTTTCGGCAAGCTAAGTTTGCAAAATTAAATGTAGCATGAATCATAATCTTTTGCACAAAACACAACATATTCTACTGAGTGAGGGTTAACAGACCTAGATTAATTGATCATACGCTGAAATGCAACAGGGGTACACTGTATTGACGAAGGGATTTCATGTAGAATTACCGTCGGTGTTTTCAGGAAATTCTTCCAAATTTGTCGGTCTCGATAGGGTCATTATAGGACTCGAACTGAATCAGGTAAACGTTACAAAAATGAAATTCAGCGGGTGACAAGTGGGTTCTAAGTAACCAACTATTCGTGAATCCACTCGTACGGCACATGCTGTCATTGAAAAGTGTTCTTTTAAAAACGGCACGAAAATGTGATTAGAATTCATGAAATAAATGAATGTAAGAAAACTGATCACCAGTACCAGTCGTTCTATTTTATTGCGGTGTTGACTGAGCAAATGCACTGTTGGACTTAAGCAGTTGGATCTACAATAATATTTTCTCAGGAAAAGAGGAAGAGAATTCATTCATTTGTTCTTCAATTATGACAAACGTTCGTTGTCGTTCGGTGTCACATGAGACCATACTTGTTGCCATTTCCCCTCTGTCCGAATCGCCTATTGCACATCCCTGGGGAATCTGTTCCCATCACCCCTCGGTTCAAATGTGTCCTGTGGTCACCACGATTTGTGCAAGTGCTGCGAATTACAAACCCGCATCATGGGATAAGGGACAGGAAATCAGATGGTCATGCACCTGATCCCATTCCGGGCTACATATCACCCGAGGTCAGGGCAAACGGTTGTGCAATCGACACATGCTCGGAACACGTGTAAAAATATCAGGTTATATGTCAGTAACAATTAAAAGGTCAGATTAGATGAAATGGCCGTCAAAAAGGCTAAATACCCGTGGGATGTTGTTGACATTTTTCCCATTATTCTGCTAGTGGTTTGCTGGCAAAGCTTGAAACAAGTTACTGTATCCGAATGTGTTTTACATGGTCTCTGATATTGTTCTACATCATAGGTAAAATTGGCAATAGTTTCACTATACAAATCACTTTTATTAACCATAAGCGCATTTCTCTATTAAAACGGACAAAGTCTGTCCTAGTGAGTGACCACATTAATTTAGTAAAAGAATCTAAGTGTTTGAAATAAAATCAAACGAGTCCAGTGCGCAAAATCACCGGTTTATGAGCATCCCATTTCGGCCTTTGGGATCGCTTAAGTGTCAAAGCTTGAAAACCACACTTAGATGGTCTGCTTCGAACCGATTTATCAAAATGAAATCCAAGGACCGGTAAAACCCTCGGTACCACTGGCTATGCAGATAGCGAAGAACTGTTCGATCTACGCCAGTAATCGTCGGGAACCACACATATATCAGTGTGTAACTTTCATTCTGCTAAATACATTTAATGGACTTTGGCATTTATTGGGTTTTCTTTTCACGTGTATTTCCGGTTGATCCCACAATCCGTCTGCAATGGTTTTCTAGTTTTATGGTTGAGTAACCTTGTCATCTAAATCCCATAAGGCAGACTCTTTTCAAGGTCAGATTTTCAGCATTGATCGCAGTTGATTAAGACGATTGAAATTATCGATGAGCGCAGGCACCAGTGCCTCCTCACGGATGTGGCTGCTATCTAAACGCCAAGCTCAAAAATCGTACGGTCTCCAAAACCATAAACCTGGGCCCTGAGAAACATCCGTATGTGAAACCACTGTAAAAACCGGTTTGGTTTTCGTTTGCATTATTCTTTTCGACGTTCAACTTGGCGTCAGCGCCCACTTTTAAATGTACCAGTGTAACATTGCATACAACTCCTTCGAACGTACCTCGAGCCAAACGTATTCTCGTCACCTCTGTGACTTTTACCAGCCCAATACTACTAGAGTTCCCGAAAGTTCAGTTTGACATAAGGTAGAGTAGAATTGTTGCCAAACCAGTATACTGATTTCTTAGTTTAAAAGAATTAGTTCCGGACATTACTATCACCAATAATGGTAGAACGACCACCACAAAAGCATGGAACCTTCCAGCTTTAGATCGGATCTCACTGCTTGGATCATTTGTCTTATTCACCGTTTTGAGCTTCTCAGTGGAGGTTCTTGTTCATCCTTACTGGGCGAAACACAGCACTGATGCCTTCGAAACAGCAACGCAAGGTTCACGTTGATATCTTCGGAAAGTGTGATCGAAACCTTTGCCAACTAAGCTCAAGACAGGTGCACTGTAACCTGCTGGCCGAACATGTGTAAATGGCAATTCAAGTGGGTAATATACTAGTTGTGTCCTTTGAAAGTTTACATTTGACGTACCTTTGTTTCCCCTATATCAGCAAAGTAAAGCAGAGTGAAATAGCAAGAACTAGAGCAATGTACATTGTGCGTCAGAACACAAAACGTTTGTTCGGAAGACAGCTTGTACTGTAATGCAAGGCGGCAATCGAGCTGTGGTTTGAATAGTAGAGAACCTATGTAATGGTGATCGGGTGATTCCAAAAGCCCTCTACAGTGAATGTGGAACCATATACCCTGACCAGGTTAGGGCAAACCAGTTTACTTTTGGTCAAAAGAAAAAAAGAAAAAAAGAAGAATAAGACCAGTTTTTGACCAAGTACTACTGATAAGTCAAAGCGTCTCAATCATCCGAACATTGGAAGAAACAATAAAAATAGCTTAGGCAACCTGAATGAAAGGTCGGCGAACTTACTGGAACATTGTACTACAAAATTCTCTTTTGTATGACTCCATTTTGTGACCAAATTTCATAATATTGAGTGATAAATCAATCATTCACTTGACTGGAATTTGACTGCATTGCCGAGGAAATATTTTCTAGATGCCATTAAAGTGAATCAGTTATCTTACTGACCCAATGGAATGAAAGCGTAAGAAAAATAATAAGTATGATTCGGGTCCGAGTAGGCCTACAATCCAGCCGCTGGATCACTATTTCAAAGTATGCCTTGTATAAGATGGTTTCGGCTGCTCTACGAGGCAACGAATCACAAACACTTGTCAAGGTCAAGTTTCATTTTTTCACGATAATTATAATTTCGGCATACACGGTTTACAAGAATGACAGAAATACAAAAGAAAACAATTTTTCCACTTTGTATGGAAGCTCTACCATAAGCAGTGCCAGAATTCAGCCAAAGCTCAAGAGTTTCCGCATTGTCATATTTCTGCATGTTCTTCGGAGAGATCTGGTCAGGTTCCATAGCATAGTTGTATTCAGCATGTGGGAGCATTTCTACTTCGTTGAATTTTGAAGCAAATTTCAAGGTGAAAAATCATCATTCCCCGTTACGGCAATCGATGCATTTTTGCCTGCCCTGTGATCATAAACAATGGAGCGGAACCTGGTTATTGTCTAGACAATCACCGGATTCCTAGTGGGTGTTAGCATTGTTAGGACCAAGGCAACCGTCACTTGAGAGCTTGCCCAGTGTTACACACGAAATGTGGTCAAAAATAGGCGAAAAACGAGTGTTTGTTTGTTAGGCGAAAGTCTAAACAATTAAGTCAAAAAGAGATCGTTTTTCGTCACCGCTGGAATTGATGGAAAAGACGGCCTCTAAGTCGTGAACTACTTGGAATACCTGAAAAATCAGAGAGCAGAAAGATTAACTTTTTCAAATTCCATTTTTCACGATAAGATATACGTAACTGTACTTGGGACTTCGGATTGACGATCTGAAGTTACGTTACCACTGTCGGGGATGTTTTCCTCCTTTGGCGTAAACTTGTTTCGAAACACGAACTGGAGACTGATGTTAAACCTAGGTTTTCTATCGGGCCAAACATGATCTAATCAAACAAAAAAACAGACATGTTGAAATCGCATTATTGTTTCAGCCAACAAAAACCCAGTTTCCGTCCTCGACAACAAGTAGTGCCTCTCGTGGCAGTGAAAAAAATTACTGTCCGACTAACTACAAAATCACAGACAACGCTCATTTTGATACTGCCAGCAAAATACAACAAAAATAAGGCTTTCGTTATTTGTTTAGCGAAAGTCAGCAAGCTTACAATCATTTTAAAGTAATGTTGTTTTCTCAGGAATACATTATAACTAAGGTTAGTGGAGGCTGAATGAGTGAATCCCCGTCAAAAAGCAAGCAGGCAGTGGACTGAGCTACTGATTGAATAGCTTACATCACTACCAGCCGTGTGATTCATTCATTCGTTTTTCGATGAGGGTTGTTGGCGTGTCTCAGCCGATTTTATTTGCACACGCAAGTCAAATTTACTGATTCAAATACTAATTGCTTCTGTGTTTCTATGTGTCCGAAACCTGAATGTGAAACTCCATACACAACAATAAAGATAGACGGATCAGTACTGATCACATGTCCAGTTTTCAAATGATGCGCCATATTCTTTAGGTGAAGGTGCATTTATAAATATCTGACGAAGTGGTATTTGAAAGGAATTTTGCCCACAGCAGATTCGACCTTTGTTTTGTGGAAAATGGTTGTAGAAAAATGAAAGAACATTGGAGGAAAAGCCTTCTATCGTCGATGTTTACGGAGCAAATTTCTCTAGAATGGTGTGGGGATCGCTTTATTTACACATCAGAATTATTATCATTCTTATTATCGCACATCCGGAACTGAAGAGTGACATTTTTACCTACGGCCATTACAGTTACTGTAAAAAAATAAATGTCATTTAAAAAATGTTTGCCTTGCATTGAATACATTCGTCTGAATGGACCGCGGACAGATCCAATTAACCTTGGACCTTCCAATGATTATTGGCATGTTGACGAACTTTGGAAGAATTCAGGCACACGGTACAATCGGCCTAAAAGTTTAGAACCTGCAATTGGCATCACTATTGGTTTTAGTCTGTCAGAAACACGTCAATGGAAGAATTAATTAAAATTTTCGAAGTTGCCGAACTTACATGCTGAAGCAGCTGGTCCTCTGTTTCCATTATGACATTCGCTTCTGTTCTCAAAGATGGGCATCATATGACAACTTAAAAATGACGATTTCCTGTCCTCTTAAATGGAGCATGCAGAAAACCTCTAGATGATTTTTTGTACAATCAGTAACTCATAGAGGTCATCAACTGCTCAATTAGGACATGTAAGAAGCGAGAGTATGACTACATGCAAAACTAATGAAAAAAAAGAAACGGATCATGTAGACTGATCAATTGCTTAAAGCGATTCTAAGGCATTTCACGAGAATATCTTGATTTAAACAAAATTTAACGAAGTACATCACTGAAATTGAGTTTAATGTGGGTTGATTGTCATCCTAATGGGTAGTCTCCGAAATGTATGGCATTCTGGCAGGCGCCCAACTGTCTGAGGCAATGTATAAGTTTCATTATTTTTTGTGTACTTTATTTGTTTGTGGTCAACTAATGTACTGCAGCTATATAAAAAATACGTTCGAACTATGCACGGTGAATTTTCAGGGAGAATGAAATCGCCGTATTGGTAAATCAATAGCTTGAACGGTGTCTTGTCGAATAGTCCGTTGCTGGCTATATTTTAGGATTAACTAGAAGTTGTAAGTCTGAAATTATTTGCTTGCATGGCAATATCCAAAACTGTCTTTGTTAAATTTCTCAGACTGGGTTTTCAAAACCGCATATATGAAAATTCACTGAAAATGCTGACTGACTTTGCTTAGTTTTTGTACCTCGAGAAAGAATGCCCGAAGTGGCGCGTGGCGAGCTATTGTATGCTTTAATCTACCACAGCTAAGGCGAACAATGTTGACTCGAGAGCGAATCGTATAGATACATGCCACTTTTCTCGACCTTTCCTCTTCCTTTTTGTTATGAGAATTTAGTCCACCCCGTTCATCTGTTTGAGTGTGTTTAGTCCCGGATAATCTTTTCTCGGTGTAGACAATTGCACAATTGTTTCGCCGAGATGAACTGTTTACTTAGTTTAACGATTCAAGCAGCAGCTGTCCGTATACACATAGACCATTTGCGTTCTCATGATTTTTGGATTAGTGGTTTGTTCGCTACTGGATTGATATTACTTCACTGGGTCATCAAATTTGAGATTGTCTGCAAAGCACATCGTTTACAACTAAGGTTACGTGAAAAACCTTATTCAAATACAATCCGATTTTGGTATGCGAGTGCGAAAGAATTAGTCAGGATGATTGTTTCGTGGGCAGCAAACAAACGCTGCGACAACGAGATTGGCATTCTGTAAGTAAATAAAAACGTGTTCAATGTGACAAGCGTGTCACTTCAGCCGTTTGGAAACGCTAATGTTTGTTCAAATTACGGAGCTGAGTTAGAAAAAACACATGTTTGCTCGTATCCCAATGCAATGTCGTCTGTGCAAAGTGCGTGGGAGCGGCCGGACACGTAGTAGTGAAAAAGAATAGCAAAAATCACGTAAGATGAAAAGTCATCATAATAGTTTTGACAATTGGTGATTTACTGCTGTCCAGGTAAAAGACAACCGACTAACTACCGGGAGATCATATAGCACTTGATAAATGAATGGAACATCTTGCATTCCTGGGTTTTCTCCTCACATTCGTTACGTGTATAATCGCATAAATAAGAACTAGCGTTTTGACGTATGTACCTAAGTAAATGTGCGATGTTATTTGTCTGTACACGTGCTGACTTGTTGCCCGAAACTCTGGTGAATACGCGAAAAGTTTCATGAAACGCGAGCACATACGAGACTGTCAGAACACGGACAAAAGGAACTTATCTGACAGCGAACGAAATATCTTGTTCCAGTTTGACGGAACTGGATGCCGTCAAATGATGGAGCGGTGACTGACATATGCTCAGGTCTTAACAGAACTGGCAAATTTCGTGACAAATATAAAAAAACAGAATATTTTTAACAAAAGCGCAAGCTCTTTTGTAGACAATCTAGTGAGCAAATACTTGTGATATAAGACTCAAGTTTTCCAGGTTACTAAAGACACGAAATCAACTTTTCAAAAGTAACCTTTAGATGGACAACCGCATTTAGACACGTGCTATTTATGTCCTTTGGATGGTAGGTTTAAAGGATAAGCCTAACACAAAAAACGGACTGCTCAGATGTCAAATTGCAAAACAATTTGGTCCGATAAATCTCGACGAGATCCTGTCCGATTTCGTTTTAAATAATGGCGCAAAAGGTAAGTACGATAAACAAAGTTGACAGAATAAGTCAAAAGGGTGAAGCAGACGTTTCTTTCAAGTGGGGATCCTGAATTTTACTAGAAATGTTACGAAAAGTAATGGAAAAAGACTACACTTGGAGATAGTTGAACGTGAACCAGCCTGTTTACCACTAACTTTGGGAGTAGATGCCTCGGGAGATCCCACAAATGCCTATCTCGATTTGAGCCACCCTCTATTTTGATCAGTTCTTCTTTTCTAGTCAAAGGACCTGACTTTCCGGGATTTCGCATCCTATAGTGTACCGTGTTCTTTGAACCAGCTGTGCGAAAAGTTGCCCAAGCAGAAGTACAGCAGTACTATCCGGATGTATACTGGTGCGTCTCAACGTGCTGGTGAACGATGGAAAATCAGAAATCACCATGTATGTGACTGAATCGAGCTTGGATCGACAAGAATGAGGCAGTTCGTTCTCTTCGTATATTTGGAGAAAAACTAACCGGACACGCAAAACAAGTGGAATCTTCTATCACCGACCAAATGGACCGTTACCGATCAGGCTGTCGACATAATGTCATTGGGACAAAGAGTTCCTGGTTCGACCACTGCAACCGTGGACCACTTTCACAATGTGCAGCCTCCTATTTGACGGCTCCATCTTTTGCAATAATCTCATATTTGTCTAATAACAAAGAGAAAACAATTATTATTATTTTTATTGTGTCGTCATTAATGGTACTATTTATCATAATGTTTAATGCTTTGGCCGATGGAAAGAGCACGGAAAACTACCTTCGTCCTCGAACATTTCATTGAGAAATGTAATGGTTGATTCGCGTGCAGTGCTTGACAGATTGGGTTTTCTTACTAGTTGTTCTGTCCATATCGTTGATATCGGATTCCGTTACGACCACGAGCTCGTATTGCTCTCCGTGGACGAAAAAAATAAGTCGAACGAAATACCGGTGTTGGTCTGCGGACATAACTGACTCATTATGGGCAGTATAATGTATCAATCTCAGCGGACAAGTTGTTATACCACCATTCGCTTTCCAAAGTTTATTCATTCTCTAGGTGACCTCAGTGAGGTGGCGGTATGTTACGAGAGATGGCCTACGTCATTTGACGAAGTGCAAAATGTCGAAATTAGATTGTTCACTTTGCTTGATCATTTGAAATAATTGAAACATGAGTGATTGACTGGTAAATAGCATGGAATATGGCTGGGTTATTGGATTACCGCAGTTCCTCGAATCCGAGTAACTGACGCTTTCCTATTCAATCAGGGATTTTGTGACAAAAGCAAAACGAATCATTAGGAAGATAGCATAGTCAGTAAGCTTATTTTTGAATTGATTTAGTGAAAGCTGTGCTCTGTTAGTCGCCGACAACTTCCCAAAAAAGGCACGTGAGCCCACGTGTGATCTGCTGATTCTGGTCAGAAAAACTCCACAAAGCTAATTTGTTTTTGCACGTCTCAAAACATTTTCTGGCTAAATTTTCACATCTGCAATTGGACACGATATTGCTTTGCTCCTGTGCGGGGATTTAGGCAGATAGAGGTCAACTGAAACAAATTGCGCGGATTTTTATAAAGAAGTGAATCTAAGTAATTTGTTTTGCTCTGCTTCTCCGGTTAGTCTGGACTATGCTATTTTTACGCAGGCTATTTTGTCTAAAGCCGCTCCATGACTGGTTAAAATGAACTTTTCACATGATTGCACAGTCATGTTGTCGTCATAAATCTGCAATTGTAACTCTCAGGTATCGCTTCTCCTAGACGGCATCAGTGATGTTTTAAAATTATGTTATAGATCGTAGACATTATTTAAGAGTAGTTCGTCCCTAACGGGGCACGTAAATTCTGGTCTCATGCTTTCGTTTGCCAACTTGTGTTGGTAGCATTCGGGCCTTAGGCGGTCCATGGATGGTTCGAAATTGTTCCGTTATTTAATCCATGGATCCTCTCTGACACTCAGCTGTACACGGATAAAAAAAACGGTACTGCTATTGGACCAGAAAACAGGTTAATTATTAAAAGAAAGTAGTGTAGTTGGCGGTCGGATGTTAATGGACGGAATGTGTATATATCCTAGGGAGAATTGGCTGCTCGGTTAGCTGGGCGATATTGATGCGATTTTTCACCTCAGCTACAAAGCTACGCCGCAAAGCGCTCGTTTGACAACGGCCAACCGTGTTATTTTGCATGTAAGCTGCATTGATTTGAAATGCGCTTTCCCCATGCTTTGATGATAAGATCCGTTGGCATTATATGACTAGGGTCTTCTGTTGATAAACAGTTTTCAAAGAATATAAATTGGTACTAGATGATCTTTGCTTCACCAACTGGCGATGGAACCTGTGCTAAGGGAAAAACTTTCCCAACTCCGCGTGTCAGTTATAGAAGATTAGACTGAGAGGATGAACCTAACGTGTGTGGTTCCCTTGGCAAGAATGTACAAGTCCAATTGACATTAGAATTGCCATTAATAAAAGGGTGGTATAATCAATTTCGCTCTTGATTTGACAAAAGAAAAGATTGAATTTTATTGGAAATTTATGAGAAGCCCATCGAATCGTGTTTTGGAAAAATGGATTACAACAAACCTCCTCTTATGGACCGTTAGGAATCATGGGTTTGCAAGAGTTTCTTTCATCTTTAATCATTTATCCTTTACTTCATTTAATAATTAAACAACAATGTACATCAGTTTCCAGGAAGCAGGCCGCGGCCAGCAGAAGAGTGCCAAGTTGGGAAGTTGACCGGCAGTGGGAGGACTCGAACCCGCGACCTCCACGTCCAAACGTGACGACCTTATCCATTTGTCCACCGTCGATGGAGGCAATTTAGTCGTGCAAATTTAACCAGTGAATATTTGTGTTTCGAATTAAGCAAGATAAAAGGAATCTGTCCTATCCTCGTGTTTCGTAAACTAACGCCATGTTCGTCGTTCGAAGCATTTGTTCCGGGGAATCAATATTTGTCTTTGACCGGAACGCACTCGACGGGGTTTTTTCATTTGAAAAACTTATTGGTAACGGCCTGTCTGTTTCATTTACCGCAAAGTAAATGTGACGCATCTATAAAATGCGCCTACGGACGCATTCGTGCAACCGACTGCAGAAGTGGCTAATGAAATACGAATCAGCATTTAGAATCCAAGAAAACATTCTGACAACGATCATTTGCCAAGCCTGGTGGGGAGTAAAACAACGCAGCTAGCCTAAAAGCTGGTACATGGAGTGATCAATGTCTTGCCTCGTGAAAATTTATGAATACCAAAAATAAGCAACTATACTTATTAAATCAAACTATCAAACGCCCACAAATTCACTATTGACCAAAAGGATTAAGACCCACGGTTCCAGGTTTCTCTTCGATTAGAGTTCAGTTCATTGCGTATTGTTCAGCGAAGCCATCAGATCAAAGACTCACGAATAAGGCACTGTTCAAAGTGCTGAAAAAGTCACGGTCAAACCCAGACGGTCCAAAATTCACGGCGGAAAAGCAGTGAAGTACACGTGCTTACTGACAAGGTCACATCGAACAGTGATGAATGGTTTGCCACCGAGAAACCAGAATCGGCAATCAATAAATTATAAGAATGTTTCGGGTCACCAATGATAGGAGTAACTTTCTGGTATAACCTGATTCATTTCAGTAACCCGTGGAACTGTGAAACTCTAGCAGGTTTCTATCAGTATCATCCTTATCTGTAATGTACGACAAAGGACTAAGTTATCGTTGTAAGTTTAATTTTCGTTTAAAATTATATATCGTGTCGTGTATTGCGTGCATTCGTTTTTGGCATTCACGTGAAATGTTCCACGCCACCGTTGAGTGATATTCGACAAAATTTTGCGAGACCTCCAACGGTGAGTAAAAACGTGGAAAGAGAAACAAATTGTCACACGCAATTGCCTACACTGGGGCTTGAGATTTTTGTATGATAGCATTAAAGTAGGATACGATATCCGAGAAAGTATTAAGAAATTCGAAGACTTTGGAGCGATCATTCAAAATGATTATTTCCTTGGTTATGCATTATGAAAACAAGAACATCAAAAGATAGCAAGAAAGTTAATTCCTCCCGGGGTGAGTCTAATGGGGACATGTTAGCAGAGATGATCTAATTCCAAATTACTTCAAAATATTTTGACGTTAGTGAGGACAATATATTCAAAGGTATCACCACATAATATCAAGGGTTGCAGGCAAGCGTGCAATGTCTCGCACATAAAAGATCATATAGGCCAGTGAAGTAGACGTAGGGAAAGGGGTCTTGGTGCAGCCTTGATCGTCTGGTAATTCGGCAGAACGTATTCTTCCGTGATAAATTTTAAAGCTGGATGCTGTTGTCGTTGCCGTCGAAACGGGAGGACCGATCCGCATGGAAATTATTTCCCAAAAATAGTCAATTAATTTTCTTGTTGAAAGCGAGGGACAGAGGGTGAAGACAAATCGTGAAGTACGGGAATGCGTTGTGTCATGGCTCCTAAAGGATACCCAATTAAAGGCAAATTAGAAAATTCAAAGTTTAAAACTAAACGGTTGCAGTTGATCATCGTCAAAATAAACTAACACGAACAAAATAAAAAGGAAGAACGAGTTTTCACGATTACAATTTGTGATGGAATGCAAATACATCGTTTAGATTAGCCATGCAACAATGACTAGTGCTCGTGAGCTTACTGGCATCAAATGAACGGTACGTTGAATGTTGCGTGAGGATTCGAAGTTACTGGCCAGACGAACCAAGTAGGTTATTTTTCTCCTATTAACGTCTGATCCGGACAATCAGTGTAAACCTGTTTTCAAATTCCAAGGAAAATTCCACGAAGAATAATCAATATTTCCTACTTCTGTTATATGAATTTAAATGAATATAAAGCCCGTTTGAATAAACGTGCCATCTATTTTATATGACGCAAAGGGATAAATACTTCCAGAATCAAGTATGTTGCAACAATATCGGGTGATGAATCATACCATCCATTATCCTGTTCTAAGTTCTGCACGCTGCGGCGAAATCGCACCGGTTATGTGTAGAGACAAACTGAGGAAAACCGCTGCATGATAAGATCGGTTAATAGCAGTGGGCCGAATCAGCTAACGGAGTGATCGATCAAGGATTGTTAACCAGAGAAGACCACTAAGTGATTGGTTTTGCTCTAATTAATCAACTTTTTGTGTCAGCCCAACTTGGCTGATCGCTTCTGATCTAACGGAAACAAGATAGATGCGGTCATCGATTGACTAGTCGAAGAGTTTTGAAACATCTGGTATCTTGGCTTTCTTGCCAATACCTAAATGATTAATTTTGCCAAAAGTGTGCATCTAAGCTTTGAATATTTCAACCATGCAAACGTGAATCTTACTCGATGGTTAGCACTCTCATTTATGAAACATGTAAGATTGCCCCTATTTCTCAGTGAAACAATGATGTCAATATGTTGAAGATGTAATCACTATTTAGTCACAATCCAGTAATGTAGTAGTCACAGTGTTGAAAACTTACCGGTTGTGTAAGATTCAAAATCTCGTTTGTAATTCGATTTATCCTGGAGGTGCCATTGATCCTACTGTTCCGTATATTCCGTTGAGCGCCATGATTCCCACACACGCAGTTAGGTCTTCCAGGAGAGAGATACTCGTCGCTGGTTAGATCGCTTATTGTGGACCGTCTTTACATTACGCATACTACCATACATATATATATGTATATATTACTAGAAGCTTTCCTGAAGTATAGTTATTCACACCAATTGAAATGCTAAACATGGACACAATAAAATACTTGGTTTGAAAGAAACAGTGGATTTACGAAGGCTTAAATTTCATGAGCTTCTGGGGCGTTCATCTGAGCGCCTTCTTGGGTACGGTCGGGCTAAACTAAACAATACAGCGTAATTACTTCCCGAATTAGCAGAAACAGACGCCCGGTGGTAATATGAAGTTGCTTCCCAAAGTGATGACTTATTTCATATTCCGACTCACGCTGTGCTCTCCTGAGTTGCTGCAAAATTAATTACATGGAAGCAGTAAAAATCTGTGTTCGAAAAATCAGCGGCACAAATAGAATAGTCCAAACTGAGTGAAAATTACCATATTTGGTTAAGACACCATCGATAAGGATCACTGGGTAGCTTCTAATTCTTGGCTGAGTTGATAGAAAGTATGAGCAACTGGATCATAATGCAAACTAAAGTCGCTTCAAATGAGATAACTTCAGGGCGGGATTAAGTAATCGTACTCTTTTATTTTTGAAAAGCCCAACTAGAATTTCAAGTTCTGCGTGTACCAAAAGTGCTTATTCATATGAAGCATAAGGCAGTGATGAGGCGTTCAAAAGGCTGTAGTTGTTGGGTATCGCAACAGGAGCAGTAGAAAGCAATCGCCGTATACAAACATTTATTAACGACCTGCATTTGTGAGCAGTTAATGCATGTCCTAGGGAAACTGATGCACTGTAAGCATGCTAGGACGCTGACCAAATGGATGTTATACAGAGTGAGAATAAGCAGACAACCAACCGTAAAAATAATCCAGTTAACAAACAAAAACATACACAGTGAAGTCAGTCAGCCTCGGAGAAAACGCACGTGCTATACAAGTCCTTATCGATCGGCCAGTCACGGATCGAATGAAATTCGTCACAGACCGATTAAAACACCAACACTTCATAATCAGTTCATAATCGAGTGGGGAAATTCCCATTCTGTTTTGTTCAAGTTTGAAGAAGAGTTATTTTGTCAATTTGATTGAACCAACGAGGACTACTCGTCAGAAAATCATTTCAATTCTGCCCCGTATGTACTGGAATTTATGTGGAAGCTGTATAAAAAGCCGGAATATTCATATTTTCCTTCATTCTGAGGGTATTTTGTATACCGCGCACTGTGCATTAAAAATCGCAGGTTGCTAACGCACAAATTAGTTCTACGGATACAGCTTAGATCCAGATAATTCAATTATGCCGCAACAATCCGGGCCGATAATCACTGGTCATTTCTGAATATGGATTTAGTTAAATTTTCCCACATTCTCATGTTTGACGCCGAAAGTTCAAGGCAACTCCAGTTGCCCTCGTCAATTTTAACAGCTGACAAATTGTTTCGGTCGGGATTCATTTAGGAGACGGGATTCTCGTGTCCAATGTAATGTTAAATGCCAACTGCAATGCAAGGAAAGTTGAAGATTAGGGTCGAATGCTAAGAAATCCATTTCATCTAAAGGAAAGAAAATTTGTGAAATTAGAAGACATTACGCCCGACTGCCGAAGAAAAAGCGGAAACACCGCCGGCTACACAATAGATCGATAAACACCCATGGAGTTTTTTAATTTCATGCACCCTTCTGATAATGTAGTGAACATGTGTATTGGCCAAAGGGTATTTCAAATGACAGGGAAAATGAAACAAGAAGCATTGAATTTCATGAGCCAATTCCTAAAGCTACTTCATCTATGCCACAGGTTTGTTCGATATTCTCGAATTCCAGTGAACTCAGCGCATTAAAGCATTCTTCCCACGACTGAAGTCAAATTATGGGGGACAGAAACTTCAAAGCTGAAGTCTTCTAGGTTTTAAGTGAAGGCTATTCGAGGTGCTCAGGCTTAATCCATAAAATACGCTCAAACACATTTAGACATTTAGGGCAATGGACAAATGACGATTAAAGGTTTTTGTGAAAAAAAACAGTTTTCCGCTTGTTAACTCCGGTTTGTTGGTTTTTGCGTAAGGGATATTTTGAGAGTAACTCAACGGCTTTTTAAAATTGAATTGCTACGCTTAAATAATTATTGACGACAGACTTATTAATTCTCCTTTGATTTATAGATTCTGAGTAGGCTAATACCGCCAAGGGACCTATTGATCAATAATTTAAACAAAGCCCGGTGAACCGAAAGCACAAACTAAGTACACGTCGAAAAGGATTTTGTGTGCCTTCCAAGAACACTTCTATTTGTCAGTTTTCATTTTGCAATCTCAGAAACAGCAGCAATAAAACTGTTCTGACTATGCTTTCAGGATACGAGGTGAATTCAGTCTGTATAAGCGCTCACGTTCACGACTGTTGTTATATCAGGCATCAGGGAATATATCTTTCCTCTATGAGTGGGTTATTAGTCAACATTTCGGTTACCACGGGTAGTCGTTCTCGATATAATATACCAGTGAAATGGCCCAATAACGATATTCAGTCAACTATTTTTCTGCATAAAGTATTGCCTACTCCGCCAATAATGTTCTGGTTTGATGATTACATTTAACAACACATCACCAAGTGCATCGATTATTGATTCATTGAGCGAGTTTGCATAAACAAAGCAGTGTCACAAATGCGACTAATGTGTTTCGTCACACTAGTCCAAGCAGAAGATGGATCTCGAACACAAGCACAATGGAAATCATGTCAGCAGAACACGTTTAAACTTAACGAACAGTCCTAATCTGCATACAGTTGCGTTCTTTTGTCCAATCGAGTGGCAAGCCAAGTTATCGATCACGCGATTGACGGACTTCCAAATGCTTCTCGGGAAATTTCAAAAGGATAAAAGTCTTCCCTTTTGCATTTACTTCCCTTTTCTGCCATAAAAGCATCTCGGTTGCAATTTCTACACTAAAAATTTAGTTTGTGGAAATTTTTGGAGGTAACCGCGACCTCTGGCCGATTGCCAGGTGTGGACGTTCCCAGTGATGGAGGCATTCCGTTCAATACACTAACTTTTGAATGCTGTAAGGTGGATAATTGCGTGAGCGCAAGACAACAAAATATCAACTTCTTGGTGAAACGGGCTGCAATCTACAACCTTCTAAATGTCATGATGTGTTACTTGCTCTAAACATGTAAATGTCCTTTGGCGATCATGATACGGTTAAGTTCAACCCTTTACGTTCACCTTGTAACCGAACTCACAGTGAAACTGTCGTGCTGCAATATAAATTCAACGTTATATTTGGCAACAAGGCTAGCTTATGTTTCGATCCCCCCACTGCTTTCCAATTTGAATTTACTTGCGGTTGCCTACCGCACTGATAGGTCATAACGCATAGGAGTTAAAGAGAAGTAAAACATTGAACCAAAGTTGGTAGAAATTCCAGCGCCGTTTATCGATCTGGCGCATACTGTTGTGTTTCAGGAGCATGCGGCTGAAAAATGCAAACCACGAATGATATATTTGTTTATATAGTCTCAAAACATACAAAAAATTGCTCTGCAAGTTATGTTGCCAAATAGAATTATTTTTAGTTTGCCTTTTAATTCACTGTGGGAGCGAAATTTGAAGATGTCATTTGCAATGAGAATTCTACTAACGACTGATTAGATATCGTGCATAACTTCCCCATTTCATGAAGAATTTTTATCAGTGAAAACAAAATGCTTATGGCTAGACGTTTTGTCATTCCGCGATAAGTAAAATAAACTTAGAAACGTATCCTGATTGATCGATTGATGCTGGAGTGATACACTTGGATTCCGATTTTATCAACCGATAAATTGAAGTGGAGTTGAGCTACTACAAGCTGTTTGTTTAAATTCATTCTAGCAGCCCTCCCTTATGGACGGGTGCATTTATTCACAATCTGTTTGATATCCTTCGGCTACTTGTCACCGTGCTCTCCAAATATCTTCTTCATTTTGGCGCTTTTATTGACAATCCTGTGCCCCTATGTGCACTTCGTCAAGGGCCTAACTTGTTACTGGTTTGGCAATTCATTGTTGTTGACCCATGGTTACGCAATCACATCGAATTATATACGAAGATCCAGAGCCATTGTGAATAATTTGAGGTTGTTGCCCATCACATACACGCACTGTCACATGAAAAATCCGAAGACAGAAAAGCTTCGAGCCAGTCCCTTCCACAATTACCAGCTTGAAATTGATAAAGCCGTCCGTCCCACATCGTCTATTTAGTTGAAACAATTTTCACTGGTCTGTCTGTCTGTCACTCAGTCAGAAAACTCTCTTTAAATGGGGTTTACTTTATTTTGAATTCCAAGTTTTCCGCATCTCTCGAAACGCCTGAGCTAGTTATATTTGCCGGACACTTCTCGAATCATTATTGCGATTTGACCGTATGCCCGTTCTTTTCCATCGGAAATTGAAGGCGTTTGATTGTCCGTCTTAACGAATTAGATGTATGGGGCGAATAGCGCCTGGTCTGTAAGCAATAAATTATTCTACGCGAATGACGACCAACGACGTCAGTTATTTCCCATGTGAATCGTAAAAGACTGTAAATATTCGGGAAGATCAACGTGGGCAGTTGATCTGAAAATCAATAATCTATGAGCTGTTATTTTTGCAAGTTTCTCAATGTTAATAATAAAACAACGCTGATATAAATGGTAATTCAAAAGCCACGTATGATTTCGGCTTTATCACACGTATTACATCATTATGTTAATTAGTATTCTCGATTAATCTCTTGAACGTTATTTGCTCTACAGGCGATTCATGCGTCTATTCCACAGCGCACCTGTCGATAACAGAAGCCAACAGCCAGAATGAATCACATGGAATTTGGCTCTGATCTTCTCTACAAACTTCTTGACAACATTTTTCTAGTGTTTTTGCCGAAGTGTTGACAGTGTAAAAAGTTTAATCTCCTGCAAGTGAACACTAAATTGAATGTTTTGTCATTACAAATATATTAACTGACCTTGACTATTCTCAGTACTGATTTACTTTGCAGCTGAGACTGATGCTATTCATGTTTTTCCTATTGTAGTGATTGGATAGTAGATGATCTAAATGCGTGTGCACTAGCCTTACTTTAAATTTCTGTCCTGGTTACGTATCTTGGCGTAGTCATCCATGATCCCAGAAGGTAAACACCCGTTTGGGTTCATGCAGGGAAAAATCTGAATGAGGACACAAACAGTCACGCATTCGAACATTTATTTTAACTGCATGCAGGAACCCAATAAAGGCCAGGAGCAAATGTGTCGCATGAAAAGCAATTCTATTCGTGACCTTCAGTATGATGGGAATGTCTTCCATGAACAGGAGGAGCTTCGTTGTAATAGAGGTGAATTTCATGTCAAGTGAATACATTGCCTAATGCTACCTCATGATGCAAATGCTAAGTCAGTTTAAACTGATACATTTGTATAGTGACTTGGAGTAGCAAAAATAATTGAAACTTTTGCCAAATGACGCATTCATCTTTGGTACATATGTGGCCTTAGGAGTAGGAAATTCTACTGGGAATTATGCCTCTATATATGCATATAATTTTTTGAATAATTGTGGATAAATATTTGGCCACATTCAGGCACATCGAGGTGCAGTCAATGCACTCGGGCAAAGGCATGCTGATAAGCGATCACGAGCAGCCATACGGAATATGACAAACAGTTCGCCCGTAGTACGGAGTAAGCGCATCCAAACTGTTCCCCATCGTTCTGCAGGCTTCGTTTTGGAAAGCTTTCGCCCCCTGGCATTACAGGTATTTTCAGTAGGTTTTAAAATTGTATCAGTTGCAAGATAGTCTTAATTCAATGTTGTCCAATGTTAGTTAAGTGGATGGATGTAAGCTGGTACGCAGTGGATCGCAAATTCTGTAGGCGCTAAGGCGCAACCAAGTGCAGTTCACACAAATCTGTCTCCTAATTAAACACGAAATCTTAATTGTTCCAGAGATGCAATGTCTCTGTTTGCCCGTACTGAGAGAATTTCAACAAGTGGTATTGAGTTCCCACAGGATAACTACAACCGGGTAAGAACTGTTCAGTTTCCATGGGCAAATGCCAGTGGTGGTTTATCGTCCGCAACAGTGACATGTAAGATAAAAACGAAACAATCGGCACAACTCTTTGGTTAGGGGCAAATTCACACTCACGCAATTCGCACTGTTATTATCATAGTCTGTTTCTTTCGCCTTCGTTAAATCCTGCAGGTTTCATGCATACGGGTTAACCGTTTGACGTCTTATCGGAACTAGCGGGTTCTGCCTGCGACATTCGGTACTGCAGTCCGTGTGCCCGACCTCATTCAATTAATTACTTCACCTGGTATTTGGTTGAGTAAAGTTCAAACCGGCGTAATATGTTTTGATGAAGTCACCAAATGTTTGCTACCAAACAAGGGAGACTTTTGGCGAGTTTCAGGTTCAGAATGGTACGACAAGATGGTTTATTCGTAATCATGTTCTAAGAATTGTCAACTTAAGACCCTCAGACGGAATCGTTTTGCCTTCACACAACTTCAGAAAGGTCCTACGGTAAAAGAGAAACGGCCGGGCCCGTGAACGATTTTCCTTGCACAAAATAAAATTTGTTTTTGAAGAATTTATGGCAGTTGAACGTTTTTACTGGCAACATGTAATTCTACTAAATGTTTCAGCACCAAGATGTCCTAGTTTGCCTTAACAGAAATAAACGTGTTAGTTCACCAGGAGAGGAGAGTGTCAAAGCCTCTTTGTCCTATCGAGAACGGGAAAAGATATACGTGATCCGGGTTGACTTTTCCAAACCGGATGAACCAAGAAAATTACCATCTGTGCAGCGTGCAAGCCGTGGATGAATCTATCTCCTTAATTTCTTTCCGGGTGTGAAGCAAGGTTTTAACAAATGAGGTCGAGCGAACTGCTTGATGAACCGTAAGCCAACGGTTAGCTTACCAATAAGAAGAGTGTTTTTCTGCCTATCATCCAAGATTGTAATGTCTCCGTAAGTTCTCATCGATTCAGAATATTTTTCTCAGCCGCGTTGTTCACTTCGCGCTCACCGTTTGACCAGTTGTAAATTTATTCACGACTAGAGTAGATCGAAAAGCGCGCAAATTGATTCTGTGAGACTGTAGATCAATTGATAAAAGATAAACTTGCCTTCAAACTACATTGTTCTATACAAAGTTAATGATAATAGCAGACATGCAGCACTGATAATCATTTCTCAGTATATCAATAGCCACACAACAAGGAAGTCACCATAGAAACGAAATTCGGAAAACTGTTGGATTATCGTTAAAAATTGAAATTTTCAGACAAAGTGACCGCTATCAGACATCAATGAGCAGTGTTTTATCCAGACAAAAGTCAGATAAAATGCAACATTCGCTGATGTTTTCAAAAATATAGAAACATGTGCATTTTGATACCAAACACTGACGAGTTCTTAGGTAAATATTAGTTTTCAATGAATCACTAATTAGCCTTTTCTGGACGTCAGTCGGTGACGTTTGGTTGATCCTTCGGCTGCGTTGGTGTCAGCCACAAGGATTTTGTCCAAGAGACCGTTGTATAAGTGTTTAATCTTCTTTTGAATGGTTGGAGTGCCTTTTGTTTGAAGACAAATTGTCCGAAGGCAAATGTTAGTTGTACTTTCATCACGGGCGAACTGCACTTAAAGCCGGACACGAAATACATATTACCCGTTCACTCCATGTCCATGTTCCACGAGAAACTCGGAGATAGTATCCACGTTAGTTGGGACCGGAAAATTTAATGTACCTCGAAATCCATACGCAATCACCTTGTCATTTAGCCTAATTGGTCTACGTTACAGGCACGATGAGGACCTATTCGTTTAGGTGTGAATGTAACAAATCTAAGTCGGTCCAGCCTCAGCAAGACTATCAGTCTTATCGTCATAATTCCGTAAACATTGAGTTGTGTTCCGACCAATTTCACTCAATAAGTGGTTTATTCAAAAGATCTAGTAAGTCGTATAGAACGCTGAGGAAAATAATTGATTTTTCAGCGAATCATCTGAACTTCGGGAAATAACGGGATCGTCCCAAATACACAAGATCGTGAGAAACAGCAAACTAGCATTATAGGACACCACTAGCACAGGTGAACGAAAATCGGACAGCCGACGGCAAAATAAATAAAACCAAGGCCAAATGAAAGCATGTAAACATTCATGCAAACATATGTCTTTGACCTGAATCCTCGAGACCACGATGCTGATTGTACTGAACAGTGTCCCGTGGTAGGTGAACATCTTCACGGGGTTCTGTATCTTTTATATTTCTTTATGTTTTATCTCCAAAAGTCTTCCTTTTTATCCTCTAACTACCCATCAAACTATGCTTATTAGGCCGATAATACTTCAAAGACTCTCTGTCAACTAATGTCACAGACGTTTCAGACCGAGGCAGCACGCTGTCTCAGACGTCGCCAACCTCTGAATCTCCGGTTCTTTAAAGTGCACGGTCCTAAGCAGACCGGTTAAAAGGTATGTCTAGTTCTCGTAGTAGACTTGTTGGCCATTGGCATTCGTCCAGTCAACGAAATGCGAATTCGGGCTACGAGCAGTATCATGCCATTAGCTGTGTCTGGCTGCTCAACGAGATGTTGTGCTTGCACCATAGGAATCGAGGCACAGAAGTGACATGGAAATAATCTTGACTGAAACAAATGAATCGATCTGTGTAGGCTGAATTCCGATTGACAGTTGTTTACTGACTGCAGGATCGCAGAAATTAGGTCACTTTAAAATGGCAGCGGTTTTAAGTGCAATATGTCAGCAATTTTGGCATGCTTCTCAACGAATTTGGGATTTGTGGGAACGTAAAGACTCGTTCACAAGAGTACCGAATGTCTGTGTAGTTTGGCGCTGCTTGTTCACTGAAGTCCTTTCAAAATGAGTGTATATCGAAGTTTGTATTTATGTTGGGTTCATGGATGACAAATATTTCGGGAGTGCCATTGAACTGTTTGCAGCGCAAGCACTTACACCATGCACGTATGCCCGGAGAGTATGAAACTTTGAACACACCAGCTTTTAGTCTTTTTCCCAAGGGAGTTACAAAAATAGCGAACCAGAAATGTGTGTCAACCTTTCAGTATTGTTTCTCAAATGATGTTCTTCGGCTGCAAAAGGACACGCGAAAGTCAACGAAGCTATGTCTTTGTTTGATTGTTACAAAGCTAAACTCATTTTACAAGTTTACTCAACCAGCTTGTCAAACGACAGGTTTTGTGTGCAACTCACAGATTCGACGGAATCTTCGTAATATCCTTTGTTTAAGGACAAACAAGAAGACTGCCATTTTATTCATTACTCCTTATAAAGAGAATACAGGGTCCTGTAGATGCATTGGATTTATGAACTTGCAATTCATCTGGTGCACAATCGACTTCGAGAAGAAATTTTTTCAACACAATCTCGCATGAAGTCTAAAATGTCAGAATAGGTTTGAAACATCACATTTTAAAGATTGCATATTGCCAGCTGCTTTTACGATATTGAGAAAAGAGTGTGCGCGCATTTTTTCGTAGCCAATCGTTACTGTTCATCTCAGAACACAGACAGAACGAGCGCAAATCAAATGCTTGCATATTAACCTGTGTCTATGGATGGTGAAAGGCACCCAGTACCACTCTAGCAAAGGTGATAGATTCGAACCATTTCGCAGTTACTGTTAAACATTTCCTGTCACCCACCGTGTTTAGTGTAGTCACACCATACAAGTCCACTCAATCATTGTTTTCCTTTTTGAATTTAGCCTTCACCATTGTCCTCCAAAGGTTCACAAGTGCATGGAGTACTTTCACCTTAGCTGATTTGGAATTAAGTTTTTGACTCAAATCACCACCTCCTAGGTTTCACATTTAACTCTTTTGCGGAACGATTAAAATAAAAAGCAATTATCTACCTCTACCTTCTCCAAATCCTCACGGACGTTTAGCTCAGTGAACCGACATTTGGTTAGTGCGGTATTAAGCCACACTCCTTGTCACAAATTACGAAACGAGCAAACCGTGAAAAAAGACCATCACTGCGGACGTCTTTTTGAATTTACATGCCGCATATTCCTTCACGGCTGGCCTAGCTGCATGCGCAGGAAAACAAGCGTTTGGGGATTTTTCATTTCGGAAGTTATAGTGAAATATAATCACTATCTCCTGGCTGCTGTCACTTATGAGTATGGTAACGAAAACAAGAACGAGTGACTCACCAAGAAACTTTTCACTTAGTAGAAATTTAATGAAATTTTGCCAAATGTACACTTAGGAGGCCAGAAGACAACTTTTACACGCTTGTTGTTCGAAGTCTGACCACCGGCAATGATCCCAATAAATCATAGAATTCGTTTCATTGGCGGTCCAGTGATTTCTTTGAATGTAGTGAAGAATTCATTAGTGCTTTCAAACTGTTTCGCACTACCGCCCATTTGAATGTTGATGAACTAGGCGAGCCCCGTACAACTGTTTCATCTCACTCGTTGAAAACTATCGGTAGTGAGTTGCCGGACCGGTAGGCATCATATCACGACGTGCTTACCTATGCTAACTCAGTCAATATATACTGCGTTACATCCAAGTTCATTCGTTCGGAGTTCGAGTTAGAGTTCGGGACCCATGGTGGATGTACGCCAAAAATCCAACTGGAATGGATGTGCACTGGGGAAAGCCAATGAAAATTGGGGCTTTAATGCTGCAAGGTGAACAGCTTGATATCCACGGTAAAGCTTTCACGTATTGTGCGGAAGAATTTTCGTTTCCACTAGTGTGGTATCAGTATCGCGATTTTCGAAAACCTGTTGGATTGTATTGCCTAACAAAAACTACTAATCAAAAGTGTTGTTTATCATGGAGCACTTTAAGAAATGTTAAGACAGCAAACATGCATTAGGAATTTTCCACCCTAGTTTTCAGTTAAACTGAAAGGAACTAATTTGGTGTTAACTTGCTCCAGGAACCTTTGGTCAGTTTCATCTTCATTCCTGTTACCTATCTGACAAGGAAGCTCGGAAGTGATAATTTACAACTGTAAGCTTGTGTCCGTATCTCAAAAGATTATCTGCAAAAGTGGTTGAATGTAATCAAACTGGGAAAACCTCACTGGCGAAAGTTGGTTGGTCTACTCGGAAATTTTGGAAATGGTTGACATCAAGTAGTTGATCGTGCGCTTCTTCTGAACTCAATTTCATCTCCGCTTGCTTGTCCCGAAATGAAGTTGTCCATAGTGGACCAGCCCAAACAACGCCGTGGATGTTCATTTCACACTGTTTGAACTCCATCACTGTTACTAGTTTTCCAGTGCACTTCGATTCGAAGTCGACTGGGAAAGTAATCCTCTAACTGGGTTGGGTGTTTGGTATGATGAACCACTATGGGAATTGCACAAAGCAGAGAACAACTTATCTCACCTGGTGGCCTACTGACAAATAAACGTTACAGGGTAATCCAAGTTAAACAATCAACTCCTCACGTGTTGTTCGTCAAATTATTTCCTACAGATAACATTTTGACATAAATAGTGGGAATGTGGCGAAAAAGACCAAATATCATTAATTTTTAATCAGCCAATTAACGAAACAGAGCTGCAGACAAATGGAGCAAATCACATTGTTATTAGTTAGCCACGACAGTTTCTTAAATGGATGGCACCGTGCACACAGGCAACGGTGTCGGGAAATCATCAAAGATGAACCAAAGAATAAATAGTCACTTTGCCCGAAGCGAGTTACGGATGACAAACGGAGTCATCTGGAGTGCTCGGGAAAAAAGAGATATGTTTCGGTCAGATATCTGCAGTTTGAGAGGTTGGGTAAGGTTGTGGGCATTGCATCAAAAGAAAGAATGCTGGTCAGTGCAAGTAAAAAGGTCAAAATAAAGAGAGGATGCTTAACCGGAAATCTACCTTTGTGGCTTCCGTCTAGTCCGGAGTTATTTGTTGATTATACGTGTTTGACTTTGTTGCAGGCTTGGACTTCTGAGTACAGAATAACCTCAGCTTCACTGACTGCCGGCATAGCAGGCAACAGAACGCAAAAACGTCACCTACCCTAAGAGCCACATTCTAACAGTTAGGTCGCAATCGGGGTTCCTTATTCCTAGTCAGTCTAAAACCTAAATCATACGGTGACGAGTAAATAACGCACATCACAGCCGGCTTGGCCATCTGACATTTTTTCACAGGAAGTAATCTTGAAAATACTGTGTACTTTTGTCACTAAGGTGTAATTTTATTGTGAGCCATGTGCTTGACTAGAAACTGCTATTTCTTTTGGTCACTTATTGGATATCTGCGATATCGGTCCGTAGGGACAGCCAGTTTCTAATCTGCACTTTCTTGATGAAAGGCAGAAAGCATCTCGAACGAACAGAACCCCAAGCCAGACCAAAAAGCTTCTCAAGTCGGCATGTAACTGTGCAGAACATTATATCTCGCAATTAAAATGGGATTCAGAGAGTCTAGCAGGCTGAGAAGAGGGTGGAAATTTGGCCAACGATAATGAAAAATCCCATTCGTCAATTACTAAGTAGTAGGTGGTGGTGTTTGCATACTCTACTGTTTTGCAACATGCAGGAAAAATCACCCATTAATAGAAACTGATAATAGACAATGATAATTGGGATTGCCATTCTCTATTGAGCGTTTCTCTGCGGTCTGTACCCGAACAGTTTTACGTAAAACTGCCTAATGCAGACTAAGAAGCTTCTAAATTGACAAAAACATATTGGTACAGATCAGACTGCTTTTTGACAGTGATACTTCATTGTCGATTCTTGATTGTAGCATATCAACAGTTGCCATTGTGGCTAACCGTCTGTAGTTAATCCGGTTTACAGTTACTGTAGAGCAGTTATTCATACCGTTTGTCCTTGGGTTCTGGCAGTGATGTTTTTTCTTCCATGAATTCATGTCCTACCGAAAACGTCCTTGCTGATTATTGAACAAAATATTTCTTTGAGGCGGATAATGTTCCAATCCAAATTCATCTAGTCGGTGGAGATAGGTTATTCAGATGAATATCATGGCTATATTTCGTAGGAAGAACGATAATCACATTGACCAGACTGAATGAGACATCCACTTTGATGAAAATCGAATTAGCGCTAACCTCCTTACTGTGCATAAGTTACATTTGGGAAATCGTGCGGAGCTTGCAAGTTTGCTATTACGGTTCCTATGTCTGTTATGGCAATTATAATTAAAAACCTGGCTTATTGTACGGTAAAATTAGTGATTATTCCTGGGTGACGCAAATCAGGTGTCATCCCTGAGGCAAATTTATCACCTCACCAATGGAGCACTTATTTTGGCAGTCATCGCCTCGTAACAGTTCCATTTATTCACTTTCAGGAGCCTTATCAACAAACTCCTGCCAGCTCAGATTATGTAAGTACAACCGACGATCTATGAATCTGAGACAGACTGTTACGGTAACTAGACTTTTACTGAATGACGATCAAATTGCCTTGAGAATTTCCAGTAATTTTTCCGATGACGCTTAAAATCTCGATAAGGCCGTTCATTTGCTGCAAACTATTTTGGAGCAGTTCACGATAAACTCGAACAAAAGTTTCATTGCAATGCAGCTTCTTTTGATGGAACTAGCTTGTCGAAGATGGAATTGAAATGTTGGTCCTGTGATTTCATTAATGACATCAAAGTGCACATTTGGATACGACAAACGGCCAACAGCACGTCGATGAGTGAGCAGTATTAGACCCTTCAGATTTCCACCAGTAGCCTTCAGTAACATGATCATTTTGACCAAACGTTCATGACCCTTATCGCCGTTGTGTTAAGAAGAAACGCGCACTGGAAATTTCACTCGGATGTATTCGACAAAGGTTGAATTAGCATGAAGTCAAACTGATTGGGAGTGATCAGGCTGGGGAGGAATTCAGTAAACCATAAAAAAGTGAGAATAAATTAATCCGTACAAATGTCCTTCTGACCGTCAGTCTGATGGAATGGTTGGTTCTAATCCCAATGTAAACTGTTTGCGGGATCGGTTTACTGAACTCATGTTCTGGTGAAACGGGTATTCTGACCCATCCAAAAGTGTGTAGACTGGTGCAATGATTGCTATGTATAAATTAGTGAAATATAGCTCCCATTGACTAAAAATTGTTGAATTGCGGCCAACCCATGGGTATTATCAAGCACGGTATTCGGTTCTTCCGTTTCTTTCATCAGATATCACTAACTTAGGGGGCGAAGACCAGTAAAAGATTGTCATTGTCCACTAAGACTGATGCAGCAATAGTGTAACCTAATCATTTGCATTTCAGACCTGACTTGGTAAGTAGTATCGAGGACAGAGGAAACAGATAAAGCCTCCACATTGGACTACCTGTCTGCATTTGTTACTGTACAAAAAATAGGTTTTGGCAGTTTAATTATTGCTCACGCATAGTAATAAGACAAAATCACGAACGACTAACAATGAGAAATGTGCTGTCAGTGCATAAAACTATTTTGAAAGAAAAGTACTCAGTCCAAAGATTGTTTTCAATCATGATATAATTATTTACCGCACACATTTCGTCTAACCCTTTCGGGAGTAAGTGAGAGCAAGAGATTTTGGTAGTGACAAATTGGTCATGTAAAATAGCACGGTTCCATGTTGCGCAGTGTTTCTGCTTTTCCATATCTGCTTATCGATAACCTCAAATTACACAGTAAAAAACTCGGAGAATCTCCTAGAGGTAACAAAATGCTATGAAACATAAAACACCATTCATCCAATAGCCTAAGTTGAACTATTCCTGCTGCTCATGCCTTGGATGCAGCTTGCATCTAGCAATTTATCAATCGGTGGTCCAAGGAGAGGTTGCCTTATTAGCCTCAATCGTGTTCTCTGACTGTTGCACAGCATGCATAAAATTCGACGAGGTGCCCGCCTAAAAGATACCGGATCACGTCCCAACTGCCATTTGCGAATATACATTCCGGGCTGTCAGCAGTCCAATCCCATTGATGGATCCAGTAACAAGTTTAAAAGCCGATCATGGGAAATCCCGTACTTCACGGCAAAGGGCTTCGCAGGGGGTTGCTGACAGAATCTGTGAACCTAGCGGCTCCGGTGATTAAACTGGAGTTGTGCACGTAAGACAGCCTCCTGCGCCGATTGCTGTTGCCGTGAGCATGCGAGGTATTATCCCTCAATCTTATCGCATGGAGTTTCCTCTGTTCGTTTGCCCCTTCGCCGTTGACATTCTGCGCTTGGATATTGCTTCCTTTCTAGCTCCATAATTCATAGGCATACCATGTTAGCGGTGCTAAGACCATCCCCTTTTAACACACGGACGCTGCTGGCGATTCCGTTTTTCTTACTCAAAAATTTTCGCGCGAATACCTTGGATGATGCGGTAAAAATGAACTCCCTCGTGTTTAGGCTCTTCATATTAGGAATTGCATTAGAAAATTCCCAATTCAACAACTGCTGATCATTTGTAAATTTACATTGGACAGCAAGAAAGTTTTGCCATCTACTACAATTTATTATCATTTTCGTAGTAAAAATGAAAAGAAAAGTGAACAATGTCTAGTTAGTTTGGTAAAACCAATCAATAAGTACATGCTTCGATTCTCGTCATTTAGAGATGAATTTATTCGGGGCTTTTCGTAAAAGCAAATATACGTCTAAGTGCTCGGTGAATCGTAATCACAGGATTAGAAGTGATGGATGCATAATCACGTGTACGGAATGGGTGTTGTGTTTGAAGATTGTCAAAGGGCGAATAATTACCGGAACTGGTCTCTTTAATTAGTACTTGAGAAACCATTCACATTTGGAGTGTCTTTTGAGTCTTATTTAATCCAACTCATTTTGAACACTTGTAGAACAAATCCTAAATTATGACGGGAACCGGTAAGAGCACGTGACAATAGCCTGCCAAACCAGTGAACCATTCTTGCTCATTATATTCCCTGTCAAACGGAGGTTGATGCATGACACATTTTATTTCAAAACCGATAATCTAGGTAATGTTTTCGCGAGCTTAGTACAATAATTTATGGGAATTGCGAAATTCAACCACATATAGAAAGGAATGATGAAAATAAATTCACAAGACTTCTTAACTTATCAACATGGGTTCATGTCCAGAGATTTAATCTTTAAGTACACTTGACTGCTGCGCATATCACTTCGAACAATGTGTACCACGTTAGTCCAATCTGTACTTAAAGCCATCGAGGCTGGTGTTCATGAAGTTCGTTGAAGAGGTTACCGATCCGTAGCATCACTCGACAAAATCATCAATTTGATTTTCTGAATGATTCATCATGCATTCTCAACAACGGATTTGCTATCAAAATTCACTGAAGCACTGTATACGTGTTCCATGCGCGTTAGGAACAATCAGTAATGCCCGAACTAGAATGCGAACTAGGAACGAACAACCCGGAATCGTTTTTCTGGTACACAGTTTGTCTGTGGCCTGTACGATTTGGGTGCATATAAGCGGGATAATTCACGTGGTGTTGAAGTTGCTGAATCGATGAGAACTAGTCCGACTAGCCAAACAGATAAGGTGTTTTCTACTGACAGTCAATCGGTCCGGGTTCTTCCTTCTTCAGCTGGCAGTGCTGATGATTCCCAGCAAGAGTGAAACAGCTTTATAGTGATTCCGCAGTTTTTACTGGCAACTTGGATGTTGTTTATGTATGAGGGATCCTTCTAGAAATAAAATCCTTCATATAAAGAACAGATTATCTGTTAGTCGGAATGCGCTACTTCATTGCTACTTCATTGCTGAGGTTTTCAGGCCTATTGATGATGCTCATCTTTTGCTGTGGATTTCATAGCTTGCTATGAAATCCAGCACCAGTTTTTTAAAATTATCTTTCCGTCTCCTTTTCGTGCTTCCACTAGGTCAGAATTCGTCAAAATTTGGACAACCGTGCAAATGTTTAGTGAATTTGCGACTCCCTTAGTTGCTTTCATTACGTCTAGAGTTTTTCACGCAAGTTCATCATGTTGCTTGGACTTCATTATTCGAGGGACTCCATCACTCCAGGTGGTCTTACCCTACCAACCTAGTTTCTGTGCTCTTGTCGAAATCGGTCTAGCCCAAGAACTGCATGCTTGCTAACCGGCGGCTAGTCGCACGCAAGATTGCCGTGCCAGCTTTGACTAGCAGCACCGGCAATGTTTTGGACTCTCAAATTCATTCAACCAGCTGTTATTTGTGTCCATAAATCCTAGCTCAATGAAAATATTTTAATTGAGTTCCTTCTGCTGGAATATATCTGTGCTTTCGTCAGAAAAGACTGAGTGCAAGAAGAAAGCCGGCTCTGATGTTGCCTACATTAGTAGCCAATAGTCTGGCAAGTCCAGACGTGTTTATTTAGTGCATTAGAGGAGTTGATGGTTTGATAATTAAATGTCATCCCACATTTCCCCATTATCATGGCGCGATAAAAAAATATGCAGCTCGGTCTTCTTCTGAAAGTGATACTAGTCAGGTCTACAAACTGCCAAACGGGCAATGGTAGAAAGGATAAGGTCTTGGTTTTGAACACGAAGGTAATGCGTTCGATTCCTTTCATTGCCGGTTACGCCTCTCATTTAGCATCTCCTGGTTGGATGCAACCTTCTTACTGAAAATTGATGTACAAGGTTGGTTCATCCATAAAGGAGGGTTTAGGAACTTATGATGCTTTCAAAACTGTCTTTGTCTCAACAGTCTAGTTATTTATGCTCCATTGTTGGCCCTTTTAATCACGCCCGCACTTCCTGACCGTTTGCGAGTTAGCTGGCCAGCCTCATCCTTGCCAGGGGCAATATCATTTTTGTGGAGTAATAACCAGTCTTGCTGATCTTTTTTCGTCTGTGATTTCATTCATTAGTCATTATCATAATTCACTTTTCATCTACCGTTTGTTCCCACTCTGAGCAGCTTTCTTTTGTCAAAACGAAGCAGTTCAAATGCAACAAAATATTCCCTTGTTTCATAAATCTCCCCAAGGCATTTTTTAGTTTCTTCATGAATGCTTCTTCGCTGTTCCAGACTTGCTAACACAGACAATGAATGAAAATTCGCCTTATGCAATCGCTTTAAATGGGCGTTCTGTAACAGAGGCACCATAAATTTCCCTTTGCTGAGGTATACCAAGCTAATGAAAGACGCGGCTCACAAACTTCATGACCGGATTTCGGTGAAACACTACTCGCTGTTGGTCAAACAGGAAGTAAAAGACTTGAACTTATACTTCTCCGCTTGGTTTTGGACACCACCAACGGTAAAATCCTTTGGCTTGGTATGCGGCACCTGTATGCGTAACGCTTTTGGCAACGCGATGCCATTCAAATGCCAATAATCTGAATATCGCATTCATTCCATCGTTTTTTGAAACCATTCAGCCTTGTACAATGCCTGGCACCGTAGAATTTGAGACTTCTTTTTCGACGAAACATTGAAGCTTCTTTGATCTTCTGAAACTGCTTCCACTGTTAGTCTAGACCATTTATCATCAACTATTCTCAAATTGGATGCAGTTTCTCTTTGGAAAGCTATGACTGTGCTCGTCAGCATATTCTCTGTGACCGTTGTCATCTCAATTTCGTGAAATTCTGAAACATGTTTTCAAGGCAGTTTCGAACCATTGCTATTATTTTTTATTAGAATCCCACCACACAGCAAAACGATACAATACAAGTAGTCCAAATGTGCAAATGTTTCGCGTAAAATGTAGTAAAAAGGAATTCCCAGCTGCCTTCTAGTAGAATGGTCGCTGGTACCGTTGACGACTCCTCGCTTCCAAATGGGCTCACTATCCATTCTACCCAAAGTCCGAACAACTAGTGCCTTTTTATATAAAGTATTTATCAACAGCATCTAGATTACGTTCTGTCCTACTCCAAGTCCCATGTCTATCTTTGGCAGCTTATGTTCAAGTAGGAGAACCAATTCAGTCCATGTTTGCATTGCCTAGTCTGGCGACAATAAATTAGACCAATCTTTTACTTTGTATAGCTCACTTTATCTACCAAAAGTACCGTTATATTTTGCTTTAGTTACTCAATAATTTGTTTCACCTCTCGTGTGAAATGAATCCAAGTGTTTGGTTGAAGACCGATGACGTTCTGGCATGAGTTTACTTTGGGTTAAATGAAAAGTAACATAAAAGACGGTCAAAGTGAGTATTTGCAAGATATCCGTATTGTATTGCGGCTGTGCAGAAGGATTAGGAATAATGGTAAGGTAGGTGGAAACGCGGTAGAGGCGCAAGTCTTTGTGTCAGTAGTACATTGGGACAATTATCGGGTTGTGAATGTTGAAACGTGAGGAAGTAAAGATGTCGAGTGCTTTGGACCAACAACAAAACCACAAGCCCGTTCACAGCAGTTCTCGACAAACTGGTTCCAAGATGTTTGAAAGCAACGTCTGACGGGCAACCAGATCAATTTTAGCGGACTCCAGCAATTGATTTTGTCGCTATCCCAAGCCAAAGATCTACGAATTAGCTGAGTTCGCGTTTAAATAGCCATGCTTTGTTGGGACACATAGAGATCGGAAGTAATCTCAAACAGATGCACTCAAAAACAGTCTTGATCAATTCTTTAATGTGAAAGAGCGCAGAACTAGCCGGTCTCGCATTATGACCCTATGTTTTCGTAAACTGTTTGCCTCACAATGAATGCCTTTCCGAAAAGGGTACGGATAAAACAGTTTAACGACGTTAATTTTTGTACGCCTCGCGCCTGGAAACACGGAATTGAATAAACAGTATTGGCCATAAACTCGGAACTAGATATGAACTATTTTGTACTTGTGTCGATCGTAGGGTAAGTGTTTAGGACAGATGGTCAAACGACACTCGGGTTGTGTGGTTGCAGCGTTTTCCCGCATGGGTATTTTTGTTAACATACCTCAGTTCAAGAAATACATTTACGAGAGAAGAAATAATTACTGTGATTGTCACCTTGCGAAGTTGGCCACATTACAAGTGGTAACTTTGTTCACTTCTCCGGCATTCTATATACTACTTTTGAAGTGAAACAATAACCACCGAGAAAACAGTCATGCGGATTTCCCCAAATTAGAGGAGAACAACATTCGATGAATCCAAAGAACAGGAATGTGTATAACGTGATGAGAAATTTGCGAGAGTGAGACGCGACAGCTGACGGCTAATTAGTTCCGATTGACTCTGAAACCAAATGAAATGTAAATCAAGCAGAACAGTTTTTCTAATATAACCACTGCAAGATTTTGCGCCAGTCAGTCATTGACCAACTATAGTGTTGACATCGTCAATCACGAAGTAACATTGCATAAAACAATGTTGGTGTGTTCTCGTCGATAAAGGGAGGCAAATTAAATTTGGTTTACTTAAGTTACAACAAATATAAATTGGATTTTCAAAAAATAAACTAAGCATTTGTGTTCTTGCTAACAGAGTTGGACTACCACGGCTCATTGAAGCATTTCGTGACATTCTATGGAATGATCTTTGCTGCACCTTGATAGCATACTAAAAGCCACTTAATGCCCAAAAGCGTTTGCATAAAATCCGAAAAGCATTCAATGACTTAACTCTGTACAGGGGCTAGGGGACGGAATTATACAACGATTCAATTTTTGCATTGGAAAATCAGAAGCTACTTCTTTGATTAGATTAAGTTCAAAGTAGTGTTGTTTGCATCCTTAGCCTACCTCCGACCATGCGAATTCACGAACTAAAGCAAGCTCCGGGTTCATCAACACTTTGCAAACAAAAGAACAATATCCTACCAAAATTGATTCTGTACAGTCGCAAATTACATTAACCCGACCAGTAAACAATATTTTCCCAGAGGTGATTTCAAAATGCAATGCTTATAATGTGCCAGAATTGTTTTTGTGTTCATTCGATGGTTAAGATTATGTTGCCTTTGCACTGGGAAACACATCCACCTCTGGTTCCACCGCAGAAAAGGTTAGCAGTGCGTAGGAGTCTGTTACAATTGACTAAGCCAGTAGGTGCGAGACGCGGACGAACGAATATTCTAAAGCAAGAACACCAATATTATTATTATTATTATTATTATTAAGTTCGTTATTCCGTATACTGCAGACGTTTGTCACCATGTGCAGCAGTTTGTGGTGCAATGGCTGAGTCGCAGGCTAACCAACAATAATTTAGCCTACGATGTTACGTTTCGGGCTTATGGCACGTAATTTCCACATTCGGAATTCCAGCTGCCCATCTGACACCCTCATGAAACGTGTTTTGCAAAGAAGTCATCTATAGAAACAATAGACACCAGGGACATTCGTATTTTCCACTGCCATTGGTATCCGTTGCCCGAAATTCGAAGCTGACCCCTTGGCAGTGACCACAACGTTTAGGACTACCAAATCTCAGTATACTGCAAATGAGAGAAATTCATAATTAAATTAACCAAGGTTTGCGTTTCCACGGAAGAACCACAACATATCTCAAGGACGAAACGGTATGCTAATGTAAACCGTACAGTTAAACCCAACCAAACAAATAACCGACCGAAACTGTAACAGTGATATGTTTGTCCCGTTTAGACTCAAAGATATTCATTATTTGTTTGTAAACTTTTATTTCCCAAATGGAAAAAATAAATGTTGATTGGGTATAAGGTTCTGGGTAAGTGCTAATTCTAATAATCGTTTTTATCTAAGTTCGCAATAGATGATACCAAATGCTACATTTGAAAAGTGAAAAAGTTGATAGACTCGCCCTACCGACGACTAGGATCAAGCAGTTATCTTTCACGCTTAACAAACGCACAGTTAACGTGCTTTTTCGGAGATCTCTTTTATGTCAAACGGAAAATGAGTTTTCAAAACTGACCAATCCTTTTGAAAAGCGGTGAAGCTCGCTCCAACTGGTATGCAAGATTGACGAATAAAAGCCGACAGGGAAACTCAAGTGCGCTTCTGTTAAAAGAAACTGGACCAATAAAATATTTGAGTTCAAGTGTAATTTGTTTTTAGCCATTCCGTTGTGAGCATTCTAGTCAAAATCATGCAAGGTTTCTCACTCAAGCATTCGAGCAACAGTTGGTGTACTGAAGCTATGCGCGACCTGGTTCAAAAGCGTTTTCTTAGACTTAAGTTCCATAGGTGATTGACAACGTTGACTTTAATCTATTTATGGTACTAGTAACTGCATGAAATTCCGCAAGCGTTCACGCTGCCGCAGACTTTCCATTTTTCTTCATTCAGCATACAATTTCTCGTCAGCTTCTGCATGTCACACCACCAAGTAGGGCTTGAAGTAATCAATACAGACGATTATCTGCAACTGGGAAGGAAAAGCGATCCACTTGTAAACCATACACAAAAGACCGTTTTATCCACCGCCCACTAAATTCTAACTGGTTAGGGAAACTCACTGCAGAGAAAGCCATTCATAAATTTATTACCGTAGCCAAGGCTACGGGAGCAATCAAAATGTGACCTCATTGGAAGCGGAACAAATGGTACGCTCGATCGTTGATGAACGATTTTATCATGGACCTACATCAGCGGAAACTATGCATTTAATGAACTCTTTCGCTTTGTCTTTATTTTCTGCATTAATCATTGAAGTCAGTTTTTCCTATTAGTTTAAATTAGGCCAAAACCTTGGGCGGTCAAGTTGTCGTTCCTAGTTTATTCGTTGAAGCTATTTGAGAATCGGAAAGGAGAGAGAGAGAGAAGGAATTCGTCGGTGATGTACAATTTGGAAATATCCAGTATTCCAGACAAAATAGAATTTGCTCAAGTTATACCGAGTTGCCGCACTAGCCGCTATTGACATTTCACTTCAGGGTGGTCGGGCAATTTTGAGGCAGAGGATGTCCATAATTTTGTGACATAAGGAGTGCATAAAGTATTCCCAGACTGGAAAGCCATAGGAATGCGAACTGTGTAGAATCTGACTCGGCTCATCAAAACGCGCCCGTATTTTCTTATCAATACGTTCACAGTGGCTACATGATTCCACGCGGTAGTGACATTCGCATTGGCCCAACGTTTTGGCATGCTGCATGAAAGGTGGTATGTGTACGCAACGTTCTGTTTACAAAGTGGAACGTGTATGTTAATTTTGTAACAACATCGAAATTAAAACCCACATTTCTACGTGAACAGTTCACAGTAGTGAAGATTAACAAACGATAAATTGATTTCAAATTGCTTCTAGTTAATTCTTTACGACCTATTCAATCATACGCTTTGTGCTTGTCAATGCCGGGTGAAAATCCGTTATTTTTTTATAAAGACAGGTTTTCCAAAGGGGAATAAACAGTTCTGCATAAAGCTTACTATGCTATCTCTCAGTCTCACGCATAGATAATTTACCATTCAAATTAGTAGGTCAGCTCGCTAAATATTCGGCAGATCAACATTTTATCTATTTGTCTCATTGCAACCGAATTTGAATGTGAATAGCTTTTCACAAACTATCATCCTGTTAAAAAAGCGATACAAACGTCGACTAATCAACTACCATTGCACCGAGTTATAAACATGTTGTAACTGATACTGGAGAATGTTAGGTGGGAAAATTACCGGTACTCATTTTGGTCTGCTCAATATTATACACAAGCTGAGACCAGGTAACGGTGATTAGCAGACAACTTGGCAACACAAAAAAACCGTCATGGATAACTCCCGTTTGGTTGAACTTCCTTCTTCCTTTTAAAGTACGGTAAATTAAACCGATCCTCTTACTACCGTCTCCTCGTTGAACGGGCCTTTCCGTGGGCTTTAAATTCGCCAACATCAAAGTCAATGCAAAGCAGAAAAACGGATCTGGAAGGTAACTGCAGTCTCGAAATGATTAACGAAGAGTTGCGTATGCCCACAAGAGGTACACTTTGCACTAAGCGAATTGTGCTGCGATGACCGTAAATTATGCAGAAGCAAACGAAAGAGAGGCAATAAAATGTGACTTTCTATAGAATTTACTGCAGTCGTGTTGGTTCTTCATTTTGCTACTTCAAATTCAATAGTTATCTATCATTATCGGCCGTCCTTGTCGTGAGCAGAGGCAAATTTGAGTAGAACGCAAACCGTCGAATGGCGAACTTTCCGACGCAACTCAAACAATGTCTCACGAATCCTCGATTGACTTGATTGGACGTGTAGCGACATACACCTTGACAAAACAGAAGGCCGCCTGGAGCAACAAACGCCAAAAAATTTATCAAAATCTAGCTGAAACTTGCGTTTATATTTCACAATTATTATCACGATATTTTCGGCCCGTGCAGGTGTTAGGCCTCTAATTGCGTTAGCGAGAAGCGTTGTATTTGTCCAATATCTTTCAATAATGTTGGAAAACGTAACACACAAACTATTAGCTTTACGTAAGACTGTTTCTTTTAAGGTGGACCCAGTAGTGATTTGCACATAAAAGTTTGATTTTAGGCCTCTGTATGACCTAGCAACATCCCCAGTAATCTTTACTGTAATTCAGTGGAAATCATAAACACTTCAATCCGAATGAATCAACCTTGTGTTTTGTCTTGCCATCAATGCTTTCGTTTATCACTTCTGTGTACAACGTAAAGATAACCTACGGATAGCTGTTTTTGTTCTAATGAAAGGAATCAAAAGAAATCGGTGATTTAAATATAAACAGCAGGGTAATTTCAAGATGACAATCTAAAACCCAAAACGTGCACAACAGTGGAAAACGTTACGCTTTCTGAGGTTTTTCCAAACTTCCGTAGATCAATGTTACCAAAAGAAACCATTTCTTGTCCAATCCGAATTACAATTTTCTATTTGTTTTTTTTATTAAGGAACCACAATGAATTCGTAAATTGAAGGTTCCATTAGTTTTGCAAGCGCGACTTATGGAAACACCATTCCTTCGATGATTTGCAAATAATGGACAGAATATTTGTTCTCAGTGGTGCGTTTTGCATATGGATGAAATTCCAAGTGGACTTATCAATTATTTACTCCGCTAATGATTAGATTCTGAGGAAAATTGGATAAAAAGCTTAATATACTACAAGATCTAGTTCATGCGATCCACGAATGTCACAGCGATAAACATCATTTATGTTCTTTCATAATTTTTGAATATCGCTTGGGTAAAATGCTCAGATAACATGTTGTACACATGACTACTGAATAAAATGTCAAATATTTCGTACCTTTTTCTGCTATAATAGTTCAAGATAATGGTTATGATATTTGGTACTCGTTCGATCAAGTGCACTCAGTTTTAAAATAGCATTAACGATTATTTTGAAGTCCCATTTTATGCCAGTTGTTAAATGACCGAATTTTCCCATGCATTCTATTTTATCTTTAGAACGTGAAGGGATAATGCAGTTCCGAACATACTTCCATGACTCTTTTTCGCTACTGCGATTACCTCAGCAAATATATGTACTCTCCTTGCTTCGTGACACGGTTTTCACCGTCCAAGGAAACAACGTAGGTTTTGGAAATTGAACTAACCCACCGTTACAACTTATAAATAACGACATATTTCGCTCACCTGGAACTCGTTTTCCATAATCCTACCGGTTACTGATTGCGGAAGTTGTTTTGCAAGAACAATGCTCTTCAAGATCGAGTGACGTAAGAAGTATAGCAAAAAATCGATGCGCAATGTACTGGATTTTATTGTGGTTAATACAGTGTTATTAACATAGCGTTGTTCTGAACAGTCCCTTAGCTGTTTGGTTGTAAAACTCGCTTTGAGAACGACTGTCCACGGTAGTCGGAACGTTAGCAAAATCATCTACCAGCAATGTTAACTTTGTCACAGTAAAAATTGCACGTCATTTCTTATTTTCTAAGATAGTTGTGTTCAAAGGCAATACATATCCGTCAAATCGTAAAGGTGCTTTCGGAATGGTTGTATGTTTGCATGAGTGTTTGGGTTATTCGCACGACAAATGAGTATCGTGCTCAAAAACACAGTTAGAATTAAACAGATCTGATACTTCTTTTTGGAATATGCTCATATGTGGCTGTCAACAGCAATAAAATAAACGTAGACAGACAAATACGGCTTGGCTGATGCACGATAATTTGCCGTACTACTCAAATACGAAAGCAGATAATAAAATTATCTCGACCGATAGATCAGAGAATTAGCAGTATTTTATGGACTACTTTGTGCGTCGAAGAAAAAAATGCATCCTGGCTGTAAAGCCAACCGCGACTGGCATCCTACTAATTGAAATGATCAAGTCAAACAACTGCATTCCTATTGTTGCCAAGAAAATGCTTAAAAAACAAGTCGCTTTTCAATTTTCTTCCAATGAAACGAGGCTATGAATGCCAATGTTTTTTGACAAGAATAAAATTGAAATTATACCGTAACCAATAGCAGCGCGTGAAGCTATTGCATTGATTCGAAAAACAATTTTGGCAGTATTACTTTATGTCGTGTGATAAAGGAGTATGTGAACAATTGAAAGTGGTTTGATGCTTTTTATGCGAATGTTGCGCACGCATTGAAAGTTAGAAAAGATTTCACGGGACCATAAATCTCCTCAAGTCGACATGCAAAAGCTTTTCGGTTTCGTTTCACTCGCTTGCGAACACGCGGAATTTGAACAACAACATACTGGAATGCTCAACAAAATAGAAGTTGTTTCGTTTTGGCAATGTAAAGTTTAGTTCGCAAATACTGAGTGCAATGAACCGAGAATGAATCGTACTTGAATAAATGATGCTGCATTTAAATTTTATAGCCTTTTTTGCCATGCGATCACGGAACTGTTTGATTCGCTTTGGTAAGTTGTTTTCACTTATGCGCCTAAATGCAATTTCTTAATGATAAAGATATTCAAATTACGTATGTATTTTGGATGGAAGAATTATCAAGGACTACATCAATATGCATTAGAAAGTATAATTTCTAATGGCATTCTAATGGGCAAATAGAAATCGGATATCTCCTAAAATGTTTCATCTCCGTTAAAAATTTTACCGGTAATATATGCATTCTCAAAACACTGTATTCCCACTATCCGAAGTTTGATAAATCAACACGATATCAATTTTAACAAACTAATTAAACGTAATGACTGCAAATAATAATACCTTACGAGATGCACAATAGCATTCCAATTATTGCTGCCTTTGTTAGTTTAGTGGCAATTAATTTGATGTGCAACGTTTCCGTGAACAACCTCGCCTTTGCTGCCCATTTCCAGTTATCCAATCGAATTAACAAAAAGAACATTAATTACTTCTCTGTCGATAGTCAAACTCTGAAGTCCATGATGTTCCCTAATCCACTTCAACATAATATCCGTAATGCGGAAAAAAGAAAATGATCCACAGGTTTGTAATAACCATAAGATTTCATTGGATTTTTCGTTTACTTTAGAATAAACAAAGGAGGAAAATTTAATGCAACCGGACCAATTTGTTCCACGGTTCCAAATCACCTCAATCAGGTTTCAGGGAGCTTCCAGCAGGTACCGTTTTATTTATTCAAAAAACCGCCTTCTTTTCGTGCAGATGCGAATCAACCGGGGACCAAAGTCAAAAGAATGCGTGTATGGAACAAACCGTATAAGGTTTTTGATCACGAGACAGACGAAGTCAACGTGTCCAGATAACACACTGCCGCAGTCACGGTGATACTCCTTGGCCGTAGTACATGTTCGGCGAGAATGCGTGAAGGAAAGCTTTCTACCTTTGTTCCTCTGAAACTTGGCGGAATGTTTACGCTAAAATATTTACAGCCTCATGTTGCTCGGAAAACACTTGATACCGGGATATTATTTATGCTGACATTTTAGGCATGGAGATATTCAAACCAAAATAACTACATCCAGTTCAATGACGTGTTCACCAATGCTGCTAAAAACGTTTTATAGCAGTTCCTTCCGAAAAGCACCAGTTATTCTCATCAAATTTGACTTTCTGACTCGAAACATATAATGATTAATCACAAATTTGAAATCGTTGCATACTAGGCATTGAAAGCTATAATCATTCTGCTCACCATTTCATACCACTCGTGTTCGGTGTTCTGTTTATCTTTGCAGTAAGGCAGCTTTGAATTTCACTCCGTCAAACCGGTTCGAACAGGTTTTTGTCCTTGTTTGTTCAATCTCTTACTACAACCCAAATCAAAGGGCTTGACATTTTATATGTAATTTGTTTTTTTTTATTTCGGTGTAACATCGTTTCCGGCTCAAAGAAAGAGTTTTTCCCATTGGCATTTCCGGTTTGTTTGAGGTTACATGGAACCGCAGCGTCAGCAGAATGTCTATTTGCATTGGACGCACGTGGACAAGCCGAGTGACAAATTCACGACGTTTGATTGGCTAAGTATTTTTCCAATGAAAAAGCTAAAGTGACCGTATATAAACTAAGAGAACAGAGGTACAAGGAAGGTTCGTTCGTGAAAATCATTTCTTGTGGAACATTACCCGGATATAATCGGAACATTTTGCAAAATTGTTAAATGACTTGAAAAATCTTGCAACTTAACTCAAAAGAACATTTGCGTGGGTGAGCATCATTTGGTTGAACGAATCAAAGTTTCACGCGGCAAACAATAATGATTTTTCAATTTGTGCATTTTCAATATGCTTAACCTATAAGACTAATAATTAGTAAATTGTTCAACAAAGGTGATAGGCACTTGGCTTAATCTTCATGGATATTTTTATGGTTATCTAGACAGAATCACATCTACATTTCTTATCGATACAATGCTAACTAGGTCATTCTGGGGACCATTTCCTACCATCTAGTGTTGTGTTGTACGCATTGTTCCGCGTGCTCTGTCGCTTAGATGGTAAAGGTCATTGTTGCGAATTTTCACTTACCGCTCACAAGACGACTGCTCATCACTCTACGTGAGAGCACAAGGAAGCACGGCAAATGAGCAACTTTCCAAACAAACTATTCTGAAGTAATACCATGAAATTTATTAATTCATTTTTTTGTGCATATTGGTGTAGTGTTAACTATGGTCCAGGCAGCGAATACCGTGCTCTGTTGCATAGTTGCCTCACTGGTTGCATTTCGTTTTCGTGTTTTGCTTTGCAAGCCATTTCACTATTGTGTAGTTTGACGTGATTCTTTCGGTCCAGCAAGTTGACTAGATTTCACTTGCTCTTATAGCTTTACCGTGTTCTTAATTTGCCGAGAGTATGCCATATTGATCAGAAGATTAAATGGGTTTATTTTAAAAACACGCGATTTCCACGTAGCGATCTTTAGAAAGACGGAACCCTTGCTCGCGCTGCTTTTCTGTTTACACTTTGTAAAGTGTTTTGCCACTGGGAATCAAGAAGTCTCGCACTAGACGCACTGATTGCTTGAAACTGAAGGAATTTAATCAGATTTTGGCTTCAGTATTTATATATGCTTAGACAATAAGGCAATAGATGTTAAAACACTAAAGATTTCAAAAGTTTTTGGAACCCTAGAAGAAGCTGAGGTTTGCTGAATTCACCTTCGTTTTGTGAATGCATACACGATGACAGTCACAATAGTAAAATAATCATCAGGGCTGGAATTACGGTAAACGCTTTCTACCTACACGGCTTATTACAGCATACCCATCATTGTGTACCCTCGAACCGGTTCGTCAGAAGTTGGACGGTGGCATTTATGGGCATTTCGGCGTGTACTCGTGATGCAGGTGGAACGTATTGGTGTTTCCAAATGGCCATTTTCACCGGACGTCTACCTCAAAGGCACATCCTATCCAATAACAGCTTCCGAGGCGGATCGCATGCATCGTGAAACACTACGCTCTCAAGCGGCCCAGATTGTGAATTCAACGTTGTCCAAAAACGAATCATACCAGTATTGGGCAATCATACTTGCCGTGTTTCCAGTGATCACGGTATTCGGCAATGTGTTGGTTGTGCTCAGTGTACTGCGTGAATCTAATCTACACACAGCAACCAATTATTTCATTGTCAGCCTGGCTGGTGCAGACATCGGACTAGCAATTCTTGTGATGCCGTTAAGCGGCTGGGTTGAGGTAAGATGAAACCAGCAACAATTTGGTCACTATTTATCACCTCCCAATGGTGATTATTTTTATTTGAAGCTACTCAGCTTAAAAATTATCCATAATGAATCTGGAATTCGATGCTTCAAAATCGAGGAAAATGAAGTATCTTGAAAATAGTCAAGCACGGTTGCTCAACACGTATGTCAAATGTGGGTGATTTTCATCTCTGCGCCCGTTGCCAGACGCAAACTTTGTTCTTCTTAAATATGCGTACTTTCCAATCAGAAATTTGACCTTCAGTGTAACATATTTTTTGCTTACACGATGGGACCGTAGAAGTGAAAATCTACTGTTTTCGACCAGCTGAGACTCAATGCATAACTGGTAGCATATTGTTATTGGCATTCGAAAGAACCATTACATGTGCAAGAATGTACTGGCTTACTTATACAATCGATTACAAAAATATTTTTGATAGGTTCGTAAGGAAAAATTATTTTACCATCAGGGATTATATAATAGTAGGAAACCGCACTCACATTTGGAAACAGCAATGTTTCCATTTTTAATACGTGATAAGCAAATCCTCCCGTTTCCTTTCCGTAAATCGTTTTAAAGTTAGCCTAGCTGAAGGATGTCTGGAGTAAGATTTCAAGTGAACACAAATTGTTTTGAGCCAATTATTTGTAGTTTTGTTCTAATGGCTGCTTGTATATTTTTGTGTTTATCGTTTCGCCTCTTTAAAGCTGAACATTTCAGGCAGTAGCTGCTACTGGCGACAGTTAATAAACGACATACATCGAGGTAATTTGTGGAATGTGAGTACTAGCTTGTCCAGATAAACGGATATCATCATTCGTGAACAATCATGAACCCGTAACAGAAGCACAATTAAAAGAAAGACTCTTAAACGGGACGTAGAAGCACATTTTATTTTCATCGACTTCACGATACATGGATCCAGATACCGTATGCAATAAATTAGGCAATTGTATTGTGTTGCACCGGGCTCTTGAAGCCAATAATTATTATATTGGAAGGTCATTCTCGTTTCTATCAAAGTATCCTCTGAACATATCAGATGTCTGTCACAGTTTGTTTGATATGAACAAACCAAAAACTAACAACATGCTCAATAAAAATCGGATGGTTCTCCCCTTATAGACGTTTTGCTATGCAGGATTTAGTGTGACACCGAATCCTTTGGCCGGCAGTGACCAAGCGGATAAGACCGTGGTATTTGGACTTGAAGATTGCTGGTTGGAATCCACCCACCAATTGTCAACTTCCCCACTTGGCAGCCCTCTGTCGGCTGCGGCCCTCTTCCTGAGAAATGATGCACATTGCTATTCCATTAACAAAGGAGGCAAATGATAAAAGTAAAAAGAGACCAAAGTGTTTGGCAATCTTCAAACAAATACAAAACTTGTCACTATTTTCCAACAGATTAGGCAACAGCTCTGCCTATTCTTGGACTGATAATTGTTGCTTATCACAAGGCCCATCATACAGTAAATTTACTCAGTAGTAACTGTTTGGGAATATATTTTATTGCTGAGACAATTAACCGGTTCATGCAAATTATGCGAAGGGTTCCAAGAAACACCGCGACATGGCTACTGGTTTACATGAATAGCTTAACCGGAAGCTGCAATTTCCTGCTCTACACATTTGAATACACAACAATGAGGACAATCGTGATATATATGTATGTTTTGAAGGGCAGACTGTTTCTGACAGCACCTGGTACTGTGTATAGTGGAACGGGACTTACCTACACATCCGTAGCAGGGAACCACTCAAAAAATATAGCATACGCGTGTTCACTGGCAACAAAAAAACCGACTCTAAAAGTTTTCACTATTTTCTAATAAACTGTATCCAAATAGAGAATCATCCGAATACGTATCTGATTCCGGGTTTATCCGAAAGTCGGCGAAACTGAAACGAGTTAATTCACGGGCCTTTTTTGTTATTCGTATCTAATCAATAAGGGTCTGGCTGTTCGGCCCTGTGAACTCGGTTTCCATGCAAATATTGTTCAAGTTAGTCACCTCGTTTCATTTGCAGTTCAGTAAATGAAGCTTCGGGGGAGACAGAATTAGCGTTTCCAAAGAACAGGATCAAACTGATTTTCCAAAACAAACTGAATCATGGAATTGTACATGAAATTAAATTCTACAAAATTATTTTGTGATTTTCTCTAATACTACGATCATATTTCTCACGGTATTTCCAACTACAACTGTCAAATGTGTACCATGTTTGGTAGGTTTCTGTAAATTGCAAATCATCAGTTCAACTTCATATCTACAACCCCCGTTGCATCTTAGTTGACAGTTATTATTCGTTATTGAGCAGATAATAATCTAACTTGGAAATTTCTCATTTGCATCTTCACCGGTTGTGGTCGGTATTTTGGGTGTTGGGGAACTCATGCAATCTGAAAAAAGCAATGACCAGACCCATTGATCAGATTCCCATTACTAGAAGCTTGACATCACCAAGAAATTATTCTAAGCACTAAGCGCCTTCAGATTGTCTTCATCGAATATTTGTTTTTAGATAAATGCTTTCACGGACCCAACTTTTCATTTCTGGTCCTCAGAGTTGACGCAGATTTCCCATGATGACCGTTTTTACTGTTCACTTCTAATAGTTTTTCAAGCTGTCGAATGTCTTTCTTTCACAATCGATGGCATAAAGAATTTTTTCTTTTGCAAAATCTATCCACCCTTTGATCTCAGGCTAATAACGGAAACTGGTCTTACGGTACGGTATTTTGCGACATATTCAACATGTTCGACGTCATGTTGTGCACTGCTTCCATACTCAACCTGGCCGCAATCAGCCTGGATCGGTACGTTCATCACACGTTGTTCCCGGTGCTTTTCTTATCCATGATGATGATGTGATTTTCTGGTAGAACCTCCTTCGCATAAAAATAAACACATTGGACTATGTATCATGTAAGATAAAAATTGCATCCATGACAGTAATACATTAGAATTGGAACCAGAGAAGATAAGAGCCAGGTGTCTGATAATTGTGCAGACCTCAGGGGACTAAACTGATTTAAAAAAGGTTCAATGGATTTAGTCAAGCTTCACAGTTTTACTGGGTCATTTCATCTGCCAATTATGTTGCACTTCTATGCTTTCGTGACGAGAGCTATCTTATGAATAGCAGGCCGCATTACCTTATTCTTATATACATGTAACACGAATTGAGTGTGCATGAAAATAAACCACTTGCTAACCGTCAGTTGCAATTTATGAGTTGTACTAATGACACGACCATTGACGTGATTGTCTCTTCTCATTTTAATCAACAGTTTTGCTTTTCAGCTACGTGGCAGTAACAAAACCAATCGTTTATTCAAAACATAACAACAATTACCGTGTGAGTCTGACTATCGCTCTGGCTTGGATTTTATCCTTTGTGATCGCTCTGCCAATTGCATGTGGACTGAACAATGTTGCCGATCGTCAGACTAATATGTGCGCACTGTTCAATCCGGAGTATATTATTACCTCCTCTATTGGATCGTTTTACATCCCCTGTGGTATCATGATCATTTTGTACTATCGCGTGTTCCATACAATTCGCGGAAGAACCAAGTATATCACATTCACGAGTAACTCAACCATGAAACCTCTGAATAAGAGTGCACATATAATCAAACTTTGTACAGACGTTGCTGTCGTCTCGAGGGACGTGAATGCAAATGAAAGCATTTCCCCAATGATGAAACCTTACAACGAGTCTTTGAGCCCAAGCTGTTCTCTTGATGGATGTGAATCAAACTTTTCTGTCACGGTTACGGATTCGTTTCCTACTTCCTCTAAAGACTCATGTGCACCCATTCCGCATTTGGATCAACCTAGACAGGTCCCTATGCTCGAGAACACATCTTTTATATACACTAACCAGAATGCAGTAGTGCATCACGCAGCTGCCGAGCCGAATGGAACAAATTCGATCTCGACAGACACTGATACAATTCGCACGTACGGTACGGATAAGGAGTTTAAAGATATGGACCAGTTTAGAAAACACCTAAAAAATCGGATCCGTCAAGCAAAACGATGCAGCCTTTCAGTTTTCCCGGTACAATACTCCACTGTTTCCGGACAACAAATTTACTCAATGGGCAAACCATCGCGGAGAGCACCATTGAGTGTCCGTGTGTCAGATAGCGTGCGGAAAAAACTAACAGCCACGAGATCTTTCATAACCAAAGGCAGTCTCACTTCACGATGCGGTGATAATCGGGAGTTGAACGGAAATAACGGACATTTTAAAACTTTGTTCAGAAACAAAGGTTTGAACTTAACGAATACTTCCAATCAGGTCATGTCCAAAGATCGGACAAGTGCCAAACTTGAGAGAAAAGCTACCAAAACATTGGCTATTGTCCTCGGTAAGTCCTTCGTTACTCACAAAATCAACCGACTGATATCCAAATATAGATATTTATGCATTGTAATTTGACGGACCATTAGCAAACTTGTGTGCGACAAGATTGCCGCAAAGCAAAATGGGTTCATAATGGCAAACATAAAATCCACTGTTCGTCACAGGATCCATGTTTTTTTGCGATCAGGTTTGCAAGTGACATCGAAAATGTGCATTCGCGCAAAAGGATTTGCTTATCTGTCTTCAATTAGTTGACTTGATTGGTGAAAAGGACCACGAGAATGCTGATTCCAAAGACGACCATTACACCAGTTAAATAATTCTCTCCAGTCAAAAAAGAAGCACTTCTTCCAAAAGTCGATTGACTTCGTGCAGCATTTCGAACGGACTTGGGGAAATAAAACAAATGCTTAACTCTAAATGTGGCCAGTGGGGCGGAATAAATCGTCCGTGCACAGCTCACACGCGGGTCAAATGAAAAACAGCCTGGCCTTCGTGCTTTCAATGAAACTGTGAAAGTTTTTTAGAATTTGACACATTGTTTGAATTTGGAAATAGTGGGCATAGTGAATTGTTGGCTGTGAAGATAAAAACAAAAGGTTGCCTATCTGCACACTGCTCTAGTCATACACACGCGGGTGACAGTTATTTCACACAACAAAGAATGAGTTGCACATACACACGCAAATGAAGGAAATTGACATTATTTGGCCAGGGATGGGATTGTAAACACAAAATCATTGTTGAAAATCTGCATAAGAAACTGGCGAGAGTCTGCACTGATGCCCACCTGAGAGTGGGATTCTCCATTCGGCCGGGGCTGGTACATTGTCTTTCTGTTGAACTCCTTGTCGTTTTAAGAATTCTTGAATTGCCAAAGTTGCAAATGATCAAGAATTGTCATAGAGCATGTGCGAAAACAATAAAGTTTATTTTATTTATTTCTAATTGATTGTATAACTTGTCTTGAGAAAGGTTACCCACGGTAGTTGAAATGTTGGCGCATTACATCTACCAACAATGTTGTGCTATTCACATCATATTATCCACAATATAAATCTAGCTCTATTTGTAGGTTTGAAAGTAAACATTCCCGATGATCTGAGCAGGTAAGGAATCGACTTATTAAACTAGTACCTGCATCCTGCGTTCCAACAAAAAATACTGTAGAATTGGCTTTAAACATTGTTGCTCATATCGTTCAAAATTACAAACTACTCACTGTCTTGTAACTCACAATAAACTACCTTTAATAATCATTAGTATAGTGGCTGGAATACACATTATTGCCTGTCTAGGAAGAAAACCGTTCGCAACAGATTTCCATTTGGCATTTAAATGAACCTAAATCACCAAAGAAATCAGTGGTAACGAAAAGATCATGTTCTCGTTGCATATCGTAGGACTTTTCTTTAGTGCTTCGAACATGGGGATTGTGATTTCTTTCCGTGTTCACAAAAAACGTCCAAAATTAGTCCGAAATCTACAATTCATGTTGAAAAGTGATCTCTCCGAAGTGTGCTTCCGGTACATGAAATGAACGACTCCATTACCAAGCTAATGTTCTGGGACTGAGTTTATTTCCTGATTTCGTGTTTGCAGATGTTGTACCGGGAAACACGACAGACGAGAACTAAGTAGTTAAATCAAAGGGCTCGATACTTGTAATGCTACTAGAATGCCATCTTTATTGCAGTTAGATTAATCGTAATGTGTCAACGAGGATTTCAAGCCTTCAAGTCATGCATAGGCACTGGTTGGATATATTGTGAAGTGAATACACTTCTTCCCGTGATGCGTGTTATGGCTGAAACAAACGAGTCAATGCACAAAAAGGTCTATGGAGCGATGGCGTGGTTTGAAAAGTATGTTATTTTCTACAGCTCAATTTCATATAGTCGAGAACAAACCAATAAATAGCTCGGAGCAACGAGAACGAATGGCTTATTCGTCGACTGCCAGCGAGAAACAGATGGTTCAAATGGATGATATCTTTTGTAAAACCCGATCACCGATATGCAAAAAACATTTTCATGAAAGAATCAAGCTTTGTAATTTACCCAGGAGAGAACTATTCAACACTTCCAGGTGCCTCAGTAACAATACGAATGAAGTGCTTTTAAGCTCCCCGATACCAGAGTTTGGAAAAATGCTAGTGAACGAAAGTTTTATCATTTAAAAACGAAAATGCCAGCGACCACTGTACATGAAATGTGCGTATTTTACAAACAGCTTTCTAGTGTGAGACAGCTGTTCAGCCACCTTTGCGAGGATAAAAATTAGATAATTATATGTCCATTGTAGCAACACGCGAACAATTGATATTGCTTAACACTCATCAAAAAATAATTCGTTCTCATCCACTGAAATTGGCGGTATGGTGTAGTCTTACGAATGTCTCATTGCTCGTTGTTGAGCCGATGTTACTCACGATTTGGAATCGTGAACTGCAATAATACCAGACAATTACGCTGCAGTCTACTACTAACGTGGACAGAATGTGGAGTCTAGTGAATAATTGAAATCAGTGAATCGCATATCCCTCCAGAATAACGGTTCGCTTTTAGATGTGAAAATAAATCTCCGTTTGTACTTGTCGGTCTAGAAAATATTGGGAATGAGCCCAGGTAAATCAAGAAAAGAAAACTTTACTCTGAACACCTTCTATGAGAACGAAAAGCGGTCCTGTGTGAGAGCATATGTTCGAAATCACGTTGACTGAACTGTTTTCCCGGTTTGCAGATTTGTCATGAACGGCTAAATGCGATGACAACTGAGCTAGAGTGGTAAGACTCAAAGTGACAGATTCGAACATTGACCTCGATTGAATTCGATTCCTTTTTTATCGTTTATTTATCCGCCATTTTCAAAATTGTGGAAAAACAGCTAACATAAAAGCATCGTTGGCAGTCCCGTGGAAAATGCTTGAGGCATTTGATTGAAAAATACATTGCAAGAGGATTAGTCCTAGTTTTGATGTGCACACATTTGTATACGTTATTTTAGTTCAGTCGGGTACATTTTCGGGTATGAGACTGTTAGCACACAGTGTGTCGGAGGGCGTATTACCATAGGTGCACTAGAAGCTCGGTGCCTTGCCGATAATTATACGTCCAGCCGCATTAATTAAAATACAAAATACAACGGATGTCTAAGAGCAACCTTTGCCATTGTAGTGTAAGAACAATACTCTTGTACCAAACCTGGAAGAATGTAATAACAAATTTAATCGATATATTGGCCATATTGGTTGGAACGCAGATTATAAATTTGGCATACAATATGATCTTTCTTATGTTCCTTGCATTCATTTACATATATCCTTTACCTTTTTATTGCTTGGTAATAAACTGTGCTTATATGCTCTTTTTTAACCTTTGCGTATCGCTTATTAGGATTACCCATATCAAGCATTTTCTTCTGTCAGGCCGACAGATGTTTTTGATCCCATAATTAAAACTACTGGTCACCTAAAATAGTCTCTTCCTTTACCTTGTCATGTAAAAATTAATTCTGGCTCCCTGTGGTTTAGCTGTCTGCCTAGTTCCGTTATGCCACAAACGTGAATGATACTGACCTGTTTGACAAACGTCCTCACACTGTTGTCATGGGCAATAATATCATTGTAAATTTCACAACATGCCGTGGTTGTTTTAGTGAGAGATGCTGAACTGAATTGGTCTCGAACAAATTTGTTTCCCTGGGAGGTCAGCAATGTGGGTTTTTTACCAGTTCATGAAATAAACTTGGCTGGCTACCAAAGAACCATATTGGGTCACAGATGACTGCTAAAGAAACCAACGTGGTAGTTTTTGTGTAGTTAAATGCTAACGAAGGAGATAAATCAAACAGCCGACGGACATCTGAACTGCTGGGTGAAAGTTTGTTTACACAAATTTGAGATGCTATTCAGTCATAGGTCACGTGCTAGGCCAAAACCAGAAAGATCCAAACGGCTTCCGCCAAAATTTGACAATGTTCCCAAAACATCAATCTCGAAAAATAAGGTACTATCGGGTTAGTTGTAACCAAGCGAGGAATTAGCGCGGAATTTAACAAAACGAGAATTTTCTTTTGAAATTATAAAATGTGATTTGGATGTCTTTTTCCAGATGATTTTGTAACAACCTGGGGCCCCGTTTTAAAACCCTCCTTAAGATGAAGGCCGTTGTGAAGTGAACCACCCAACTTTGTTATAATCGTCAAATAAAACTGTCAGCAAACAACATTGTGAAGTGGTAATACAGATGTTCAATGACGAACATCAATGCAGTTGAAATTCTGCTCAGAAAAACGGAACTTATTCTTATTGATTAATCAACCATTTCGACTGCATACGGCGCAGAATAAAAGTACTGTGTGCAATCAGAACCTTTATCACTTACGTTCTCCAACAACGGCGATACTTTTGGACAAGGGAACGCGAATTTAGCTTAATATTGTTCTTGAAAATCTGATGGACTACATCAGATTGTAAAACTTGCCTTGAGAAAGACTACCCACGGTAGTCGAAACGTTGGCGCATTACATCTACCAACAACGCTGTGTTATTAATATTATATCATTCACAATAAAAAAACCAATACATGGCGCATCGATTCTTCGATACACTCCTTACGTCGTTTGGTCCGGATATTTACAAAATGGTTACCAATCGAATTGCTCTGGGAAAAAAAAGCTTACATCAGATCAGCATTGCAATTTTAACCGCTTAACCTGGAGGTCTTACAAAAATGTATGATTCCGTCGAAACGGTTGTACGTCTTCCTATATTGTATAAAACAGGCATGGTAAACGTAGCACACATAAGATTGTTGTGGCTGATAGGCTGAATGATAATGAACCCCGATTGCCAATAAGTTCACCCTGATTATCCTAGCTTGGATTTTTTAAAAATCATGGGTAGTTTTTGAAACCAGGCTTTAAAAAAGCTTAGATGAATTAGGGCAAAGCAGAAAATTGACAATTCCCCGATGAAATGAAGTCTATTCGAGTCGGGCTAACTAGAATATTGTGCCTAGGGCAGTTAGACAAAGTGGAGGAAAATTACGCAATCTGTTCGATGATTTTATTACTCGAACCACATTAATTTTGCCGTCCTTCGAATGACCTTGAGGAAATCCGTGAACAACTATTCGTGCAATTTTCGTTCACCTTTGGATGATGAAGGTGGCAGAAACTGGAATGCCTCATTCATTCGCGCTATTTAGCTAATGCCTACCAAATTAACCGGTGTTTTCAGGGTTGAAGTCAAAGAAAAAATGATTCGTTTCGCTAGTTTATTCTATTCCTAAATAATGCATTAAACTGAGCTGCATTA
>LUCM01008319.1:221444-287476 GCA_008360955.1 Fasciolopsis buskii | reverse complement strand
GTGGTAGTTTTTGTGTAGTTAAATGCTAACGAAGGAGATAAATCAAACAGCCGACGGACATCTGAACTGCTGGGTGAAAGTTTGTTTACACAAATTTGAGATGCTATTCAGTCATAGGTCACGTGCTAGGCCAAAACCAGAAAGATCCAAACGGCTTCCGCCAAAATTTGACAATGTTCCCAAAACATCAATCTCGAAAAATAAGGTACTATCGGGTTAGTTGTAACCAAGCGAGGAATTAGCGCGGAATTTAACAAAACGAGAATTTTCTTTTGAAATTATAAAATGTGATTTGGATGTCTTTTTCCAGATGATTTTGTAACAACCTGGGGCCCCGTTTTAAAACCCTCCTTAAGATGAAGGCCGTTGTGAAGTGAACCACCCAACTTTGTTATAATCGTCAAATAAAACTGTCAGCAAACAACATTGTGAAGTGGTAATACAGATGTTCAATGACGAACATCAATGCAGTTGAAATTCTGCTCAGAAAAACGGAACTTATTCTTATTGATTAATCAACCATTTCGACTGCATACGGCGCAGAATAAAAGTACTGTGTGCAATCAGAACCTTTATCACTTACGTTCTCCAACAACGGCGATACTTTTGGACAAGGGAACGCGAATTTAGCTTAATATTGTTCTTGAAAATCTGATGGACTACATCAGATTGTAAAACTTGCCTTGAGAAAGACTACCCACGGTAGTCGAAACGTTGGCGCATTACATCTACCAACAACGCTGTGTTATTAATATTATATCATTCACAATAAAAAAACCAATACATGGCGCATCGATTCTTCGATACACTCCTTACGTCGTTTGGTCCGGATATTTACAAAATGGTTACCAATCGAATTGCTCTGGGAAAAAAAAGCTTACATCAGATCAGCATTGCAATTTTAACCGCTTAACCTGGAGGTCTTACAAAAATGTATGATTCCGTCGAAACGGTTGTACGTCTTCCTATATTGTATAAAACAGGCATGGTAAACGTAGCACACATAAGATTGTTGTGGCTGATAGGCTGAATGATAATGAACCCCGATTGCCAATAAGTTCACCCTGATTATCCTAGCTTGGATTTTTTAAAAATCATGGGTAGTTTTTGAAACCAGGCTTTAAAAAAGCTTAGATGAATTAGGGCAAAGCAGAAAATTGACAATTCCCCGATGAAATGAAGTCTATTCGAGTCGGGCTAACTAGAATATTGTGCCTAGGGCAGTTAGACAAAGTGGAGGAAAATTACGCAATCTGTTCGATGATTTTATTACTCGAACCACATTAATTTTGCCGTCCTTCGAATGACCTTGAGGAAATCCGTGAACAACTATTCGTGCAATTTTCGTTCACCTTTGGATGATGAAGGTGGCAGAAACTGGAATGCCTCATTCATTCGCGCTATTTAGCTAATGCCTACCAAATTAACCGGTGTTTTCAGGGTTGAAGTCAAAGAAAAAATGATTCGTTTCGCTAGTTTATTCTATTCCTAAATAATGCATTAAACTGAGCTGCATTAATTTACAACTGCTCTTTCATTTTGTTCCTAATATGGTAGTCCAAATCAAATGACTCTTTTATTTGATCAGCAGGACTATGGATAAAGTTGAGGTAGATAGCATTTTGGACCTAATGCAGATAACTCTCCGATATTCTTTCACGAAGCATTTAAATCTGTTAACCTGAAAGGTGGGAGATTGGATCATATCCAAAATTGTTCTATTCGCCACTATGTTGTCAGGAGACTTAGCAATTTACGACACTTTCTTGCTTGTTAGGAATAAACAGCTGTGAAAATTCATTGCGCTCCAACCGAGAAGTACATCCGAGACCAAAGAACTTTGAATTGGACACTAAAGTTGCTTAGGTCAAAGGACCGGTCCTCAAAGTTTTGTTAATCATTACGCGGCAATAATTTGCCTGCCAGTTAATAATTCCTCTGGTAACAAACAACTGATTCGCAAACACATCAGAAGATGAAAGACTGGACAATTGATTCATTCCTTTCGCAAGATAAGCATTCGTTCTACTCGAGAAATAATTCTGAACACTCATGTTGTCAGACTGAATGACAATTAGGATACAAACAAGCAAACTTTCCTGGGTACTGAGAACCTGCAATGGATATGATATTTATCAAGCAGATGCAAAACAACACGGAACAAAATCTGCAGCTGTCCATCAGACAACGGTTTCAGTTTGCTTAGTGCTAGCATTAACGTACAAAATTCGGTAAACAACAATCCCTACGAAAACTTGCGTCTCAAGTACCCTACCGATATTAAACAATTCGCAGCCAGTTCATTCTATTGATGATTGCTTGCTGTCCATAACCCAACTAAAAAGATATTTTTCTTCAAAAATGGACCCTCCTTGCCAGTGATACCTAAAAAAGGAAGACACAGGATAGCCAGTTTTACGCATCAATAATACAATCATTTTAGGTATTTGCGCATAACTTTCATCATACCAGACACATTATGTCAAAGAGTTACTAATTGCAAATATATCTGAAATGCCAACGTGTTATGCTCTAGGTTACCATCAGGTTGATCATGATCAGTGTCTAGGACGTCCGAAACACAATTTGGAAGAGCAATTGAGACTAAAGTACAAAGGGATCATGATCACGATGAGAAACATCCCGAATGTATTCGGCATAAACGCACTATTGCACTGACCGTGCTTCAAAATGGTTATTTTTAGAGATAAATCCAGGCTGAGCTATTGGATTCCCGATTTGATCAGATATTGCTTTTGTTATGTTGCTGCTAAGTATGCCTCAGATATTTTGCAGTGGCGAGAGTCCACACACTGTACAGTCAACCAATACCGGACAGCTACGAATGAGACTTACCCATGGCAGGGATAGATTTTCTCTCCTGAGATGTGATTTTTAAACGGACGGTATCACGCGTATCTAATTATCACCATCATGAATATGTCATTTTGAATTGTTTTACCAGAGAATATCAGGTTACATGCTTCAACAATGGTACCTATAAATGATAACGTCTAGACTTTGTTAGTATGTCTGTTGAAGGTCTCATGATTTAGTTCGTCGCGAGGTAGTTTCCGGTTTAACACCTTCCTCCCACTTAAGAAGGCCCGGTATAATTGTTTCTAATGAATGGGCTAGCAGAATACACATTGTACTAACGAGCCAAGCCCGATTGTTAGTTTTGCTAGTAGGGTAAATAAGAACTAACATTCGTTACTTTTCCATAACATTCAACATAGCAAAATGCAAAATCTTCACAGTACTATAATCACAATTATTTTTCCTTTAAATTTTTTACAGGAGTCTTCCTCATTTGTTGGATGCCGTTTTTCACCATCAATATTACGCACGCGTTTTGTTTCAAATACAAAACTTTAGGCGATATGTCAATTTGCAACTTGCCGCGAATCTGTGACAGTATTGCCGTGTGGCTGGGATATATCAATTCGTCACTGAATCCAGTCATTTATACCATATTCAATGTGGAATTTCGGAAAGCATTCAAAAAACTCCTTCATCTTTCATGAATTCGGACGACGGGATTTGACGAAGTCTACACGAATTTTCATATCCATCAGAGAATTGAGAAAACAGTAAACAAATATTCCGCACAAAATTTGTGTTAACTGAAGATGATTCGCAACACACGATTTTCGGCCAATCGGTGGATCGATTTTTCACAGTGGTTTCACCGAAACGTCGAATTACTGTATAACGACTAGCTCAACGCTGTTTGTGGATCTTCTGTTTGCATTTGGCGTTGACCTTCGATGCGGCTGATGTCAAAATGCTTCTTTATACAAACCGAGATAAATTATGCTTTTATTGTGAAATCCCTTTTTTCCATAATCATTCGTTAGTGCGAAAAACAGATGAGGTAAGCCCTAGTTTGCTGATGGTAACCAGGTCATACTAACTTCATAATTGCCACCAAAGAGGGAGCCTTGTTTATCAACATGATGAGTAGTTTGGTTTACACTATCCAATTTAAAGACAAGTGATCATGCATTGCAGACTCGGTCCTAAAAACAAACGTCTGAATTGAAGAAGCCTCGGTAGCGATTTATGAAATTTCCCGATACATAATAGACAGTTCTTTCTTGCTGGACTCAGCTAGTGGTTTATTTGTTGGAAGCTTCTTTTCAATCAGGGCAATATTTTTCAGGCCAGACAATCCATGCACTTCTTTGTCTCCCCAAATATGAGGTCAGATTTGCAAAATTCAGAGTGTAGTGCGAAATGACAGATAAATTGCAGGAAGTGAAGATTTCTGTCAACGTTAATAAAAGCCTGGTTCACTGACAGTGTTTCACTCCGGCGTGGGTGAACCACAGGTGTAGCCATAATTTCTGTAAGAGAGACGTCCTTGGAAAATCAATATTGGTCGATCAAAGCGATCAGACATGAAATTTGAGAAGCGTAAACCAAGACTGTCATGGTTGAATTTTAGAAACTAATCCATAAGAAGTAAAAGTTCACTTCTCCAAAGAATCTAATAGTATTTGTACGGTTACAGTGCACACTGTTAAAATAAATTTATTTATGCATGCGGCCGAACGTACCAGTTAGTCAGACCAGTTATTCCAGTGCATTCGGACGAATCACGGAAAGAACTATCCACGAACAAATAAAAACACCGGTCGGAGCGAAAACGTGTTCGTTCATTGACAAGTGTGAAAATGTTAGTTGTCACCAATTCATGTCATTCGCTAAGTATGATGTGCATCCAACCGTCAAACAACGTCCGGGAATGAGATATGTCGTCTTTATCAGCATGTGATATCAACAAATTAACTCACCTGTGATGAAACAATGAAGCATTATGTATTTATTTCATCCTTGTTAGAAAATCACAAGTAGTAAATCTACACGGGCACAAACGGGTTGACCAGCTCATATTCGTTTCTCTCAGGTAAGTTTGTCATTTCGGGTTCGATAAATACCCATAGTCTAATGGTGCCGTGTGCACAATGTTTCTGTGGTTTCTCTATGCCAAACTAAGTGCTGACGATTCATGCTAAAAAAATATCGCATAACATTTAATCTTTCCGCACCATTATCCCACGTTTTTGACTAGCAAAGTAGCACACCTATCCGGATGATAAACTTTTCAAGAACCTTATCTCCTTTAACTCGTTTGAAGTGGATGCCGTAGTCTTACCTAGCATATGAACACGCCGTGCTCGGTTACACGAAGTATCGTATTGAGTAATCCTTGTTGGGGAGCTTCTGGCACTCAGGAACGTGACAATCAACTAACAGGACTGCAGTGGTGTCTGTTTTACACTCACCTAAACACTCTGTATCTATTTCCGTGGTCGAAAACTTACCATTTACGGGGCCAACTTCAAGAAACACATGATGGGTGGTGGCTTGCTTTTCAACTTGCGTTGTCAAGCAATCAGTTTGTTTTTCGACAAATTCTTTCACGGAGAAAAAAAAGCAATTTGTAACTAGTTCAAGTTTCATTCGATGTGGTGACCAAATCCGTTGGAATGCTGGGCTTAATCTTAATGATCAGGCACTCCAGATTTAATTTCTGGCCTGGTGGGACGACCGTGTGGAGTTGTGAACGCATTAGGTTCAATCAAAAGCCTCTTTCGAAAGCAAAAAACAAAGCTCCCAGTTTTGTCGGTTTACCTCTATTTCTAAAAGCTATGCATAGACAAGCAAACGTTGTTATTCTTAAAGGCATTATAACTTGTTGCCATAGAAGCAATTTTTGTAACGTGTTGCTGTTACTAGCGACAATAATCAAGACACCTTCAAACTGCGCCAGAAGCGTGCACATGTTCAATGCAAGAAAGTTTGGTAAGCCAGAATTAAGAACTTGCTAAAAGCAAGCGTTTGTTTCAGGTTTTGGAAATATGGTTGAAAAGAACTTATGACTTCTAAATTCTAGCCGTCATTGAGCACTTTGATGATGCATAATACTTCCTTTTTCCGTTATTGGACAATACAAGGTAAGGCTACGAGCTGGTTTCAAAAGTACAGAGCCGCTTTGTTACGGCACTACCATTCATATGGCAGTGAGATTGAATCAGGTCTGGGAAACTGGATCATCGAACAAGACCATCGGCATTCACATGAATGACTTATGGGCTAAAGACCTAAACGACTGAAAACCTGGAGGCAAGGCGGGAACCAGTCACTGTTTTTAATTTTAAAACTAAAAATGCAGAATGAATTCAAAAAAATAACAGTAAAATGTGGCACATTAAAGTGAATGTAAGAAACTGTAAATCTGACTGGAGAATAATTGGCTGTGCTAAATCTTGCTTATCCCTGGCTCATCTCATTGGCCTAATAAGCATGTCAATCACTTGTCCATGTTTGGTCATCTGTCTTCTCACATCGCAGTGCTCTGCAGTTCAGTATTGCGGTGCACCAGGGCCCAGCGTGATTCACTACAGACGCTTAATTTAAGACAAAACTTACAATGTCTTGCATTCTTTTTACAGTTTCTCAATGTAGTGTTATATCTTCTAAATCCAATCTTGAAGTGATATTTTCTTCGTGAGGTGTTCAGAGGCGAACAGGACCGGCTTTCGAAGTGAAGACCAATGAAGATTCAATTTACTCAGGAGACGGGAAGCAATCAGCCACTAAGGGCTATCCTGTATGTGCCAATATAAACGGTGTGACTATAACAAATAAGTGAAACAGTCGTGTAAGCCGAACAAAGGCTATTTTAATCGTTTTTGGCTGATTGGGTGAGAAGGGACTAAAAACACGTACCAGGATGAGTGATTGTGACCACTAGAGTTGGTGATCGCAAAACAACCGGATTGCAAAGCAGACTGTACATAGGTTAGTCAGAAGACGAATTCAGTCCTCAAATCCCCCATATCAGCAAGACCTGCAATGCGTTTGAGAAACAAATATGAAGGCCGTGACAAGCTTCGAAGAAAAGGAACTGAGAAAATTCAGCAAGAACGAAATGAATGTTTTTGGTTGTTTGGTTTCTGCATGTAGTTGGTGAGCATTCGTAGTTTGGTTTGCGGAATATTTTTCAAAAGTAGTCTGTTGATAAAACTATTCCCCTGTGTTGCCAAACAAAGTTTCGGATTGTGAGCCAAATTTTTAATTAGGTAATTTATGCATGTGAATATCAGCAAAGAACACTATAATTCTGAAGTCAGTCTAACGACACTTTTTTTAGCTCTGATCCACAAATAAATGTACGCTGATCAATACAAATATGGACAGTATGAAGAGAGTGAAAAACCAATCGCGTACTCACTGGGGAAATGGCTTGACTTAACCTTATTGGTCCATAGACAATTTGCAATGCAGCTTATTCGCTAAACGACCTTGACAGACAATTAAATATCGACCAGTATTCTCACTTCTATTAAATCTGTAACATTATCATGACAGATAGATTTACGTCTTCATACTTCTTTTAGCAAGCAAGAAGTTTTGTGATATTCTTCAGCAAATGCGTTGCGAAATAGTTCTTGGTAAAACCAAAGAAGAAATGAACCCAGAAGACGGTCATCTCTTCCTTTGGTCATTGGCCGGCTCTGAATTATGAGGGTTTTAGACGGACTTACCGGCAAAAGTGTTTTTCTATTAAATATTTTTACTATTAGCAGTACGAAACCTTGTTTATGGAAGGCTGTTCATGAATTATATAGGCCTTTTGGATTTAGCAGTGCTAAGGAGTATTTGATGATTGCATTCTAACTGTCCGAATTCAAACGCAAAACACAAATAGGATAAATGTTTACCGGGGAATGAACTGCGATACATTCAAACCTGCGAAATTCATCTTTGATTTTATACACGCGCTAAAATGCATTGATGAAAGCTTAGTTATTGAACAGGATAACGCTTTTCTTTCCTAAGTTAAAAGCATCGCGAACAACTGTAAATTTTCACAATGCAAGTGAATGATTGTAGCTGGAATTTATGCCCAACAGTTCGTCGAATTGTCGCTCACGTTGCATCCCTCATTAGAGGCGGAGTTTCTACTTCATAATGAGTGCACTAAAAAAAGTTTCGCAACTAAAAAGAATGAATTTGCTTCCGAATATTTTCAGTCGGCAACCTGACGAGTGCTTTCTGACTAATGACCTCTATAATGGTGCTCCATTTATCGACGATAAGTTCCAAGTTGAGGCGGAAATATATGACCTAAATGGGTGTGCGAGACACTTAAAAGTACCTCATCAAGGGTCAATTATCTTCTCCTAGCGTATCTTTATCCTTATAAAATGCGTTGTTTTTCACGGGGAATGGACTGAATTATAGCCATGTACTGATAATCCATCTGGTATTCAATTAAACGTTGCTTTTCAACCCAAAAGAAAAGAAAAGTGCAACCAGTCCGCCTTCGATAATGTTTGTAGTGTTTCCGACGTTTTTGTTGTGGTCTTCATTTTTTCGAAAATACAACCCTTTTAGTTAGTTTTATTTATTCGAGTTTTACTTTGCTCCCAAATGATAGGTCTAAACGAACGCGTCATACGACTGGGAGCAGATACAAATCGATCGGAGCAATGAACCTTTACTCTTGTTTATCTATGCTTATCTTCAACCACCGGCTTTGTATAGTCTTTAAGAGACACTCTCGTGCTCCTCGTGAAAAAAGGTCACAGTCAATGGAACTGCTAACTATTATGCTCAAATATGTCTGAAAAGCCACTGTTTTAACAGTTACTCAAGACAAAACAATGATAAAATTTGGAAATCCGTATGCAAGTCAGTGATCTCAATCAAATATCCCGTGAAACAATGGATAACGTTTGTTACAGATAACATCAAACTTTCTGATAAGGCGCCAGTCGTGACCATTGGTCTGACAAGTTGCTGGAGACACAGTCTTGAGGGGAACTGACCTGAAGAATTGTCACAAAGTGGCTGAAACGCATGTTTGATAAGCCAAGCGCTCCGAGGACTTATGTTTCCTAATAGGACCGCTAATTTCAAAGCGATGAAATTAGGTCGTTTCCACAGCATTTCCGGCCTCCACAAATAAGCCTGATATAATCAAAAGGTAAGCTCAAGTTGAACTAAAATTCCAGCTATTTATTGGAAATAGGTTAAGCTAAATTCATTTTTTCATGCAATAAATAACTTTCATCAAGGAGACCCCAGCAATCGGGAAACAACAGAAGGAATTGGGCCTAACGTTCAAACGTACGGGTTTGCTTTTCAACTGTGCATATCCATACACAGACAATTTGTGTTTCTGTCTCCTGTCGTACGCAACCCATACTCATGATTTTAAAGGATGTGGTATTAATTTCTTTATTTTGTCTGCGTTATTACCACAAATGTTTTCACGATAAATTGCAATCTGTTTGTCTGTGAACCGGAACGACGCGACTTGATTCTGCTTCCCGTCATGACTATGCTCGTTCGTCCAGATCGTTGACAAAGAAGTACTTTTCTGCAAACGATTTTCAAAGGACAACGTAGTGTTGCACAGTGAGGACTGACGTTGCGACTTTAAGAAAGCTGACTAGAATCAGGCAGGTATAATAACTCAGCATGTCTATCGGTCTGGCAGTTGACCTCAGGCAGATAGGCAGAAAAAGCCCTTTGCGTTTTCAGTTGATCTTAATTCGGCATTTTGGTACTTGTTCGGTTTTGTGTGGTGTATTTCTTACTAGCTTTGCTTACAACTCTGGCACTGACATGTTACATGCGCAAATGACCGATATAGATGGCCGATTCAGCCATTTCTTTCACACAGCACTTGATTCTGCAAAGTGCAGTGGCGAATGCATCTACGATGGAAACAAGAATAATGTTTGCCAAGACCGATCTCGCTGATTGTATACGATACTGGAAATCATACTACTTTTTGAAAATGCACAGCGGCTATACTAAGAAAGGATCTTGTCTAGTCGCTTTAATTCTAACAGCATGTCATTCGAATCGTTTCAGATACTCGGGGATAGGAAATCAACAATAGAAGATTAATAAAAACTACCGATGTTTTTCCCTTTTTTCGTTTGCGGTTCAGGACTTGACAAATATTTTGAGGAAGACGATACCACTGTTTTGGGGATTCTGAAATATTTGTGTTAATATCTTAAGCTGGTGGACTGTCGAAATATAACTGACAGTCAGTATACCAAGGAAACACAGTGCATTCATTGTTGTTCGGACAATGGTGAACACTTGCTTCCTAGTTCCAAATGGCCGTCTAAGCCTATACTGCATCTTGGTTTCCATCAAACCTTTCATCTTTCCTTATTAATATGGATAATCATCGCCTCCACTTTCTACGTTCCTAATGACCGTAGAATGCAAATTTTTCAGACTGGAAAGACACCTGATCTGACTACTTGAACATAGTCAGTGGTATCGTAGTTAGTTCGAAAGCTGTTCACTATCTTCAGTTGGCTTCTTGAACTTTGCCTACAGAATTGATTAGTTAGCTAGTTCCCGTTGCTGACAACTACACACTGGATATTTATGCAGTTCGTCTAGTCTTCTTTTTGGCGATTCTTTCGTTTAGGCAGAACTGCCTCCATTGATCTGATCGTTTGAACTAGTGGCATCCTTATTGTGGTCGGAATGACTTTCTATTCTTAGCCTTGAGTGAATATTTGAGTAGGCAGACGCAAACTCACTGTGTGATTGACTTTCAAACAAACTTTAAAACTGCCCTGCCTAATGACTAAGGTCGATACATCCGGGATTACATCGTGGTTGTGCGCGCTGAACAATAAAATTGGTTTGCAGTATTTGGCAGTTTGTACTGTATTGCATTGTATTGTATTCCATTGTATAGACTTTTGCATACAATCAATAATGTCGCATTTCATTGAAAAGACGAGGGTAAAAATAAGATAGGAAAAATATATATAAGTAAAATAAAAATACACTCATCGTCTCGTAAAAATCTAAGAGAACTCATCCAGGAATAACCATAGCATATCATGATAGGTTGCTCAGGTATTCGCTGAAACCCGCTCAAGAATTACCAAAATTCGTGCTAAAAATGTGACAGTGGCGTTCCTATAAATATTGATTCTGGAGGGTAGAAGTATGAGAATGGCACTTTGAAAGATCGTTCTCCGGAGGATGCACGGGATCGGAGAGAATTTTATGAGCAAATTTCTTACATGCAGATAATTACTGAACACATAGATCGAAGGACAACTAAGTTAGTAGTGGGAAGGGCACACGGCTAATAAATGATAGTCCCCAGCGAAGAATTTTAGTCTTTTCTAAGTAAACCTGGAAATATAACTGGGGAACAGTAAAGAAGGATTGAAAAACACCCACTGGTGTGCAAATCGGGAGATGGTGCTTTGTTTCATCTTGTGGTGCTGAAGCTTTCTGATTTGAAATGACCACCGTCAGACATTCTTTACACAGGTGGGAATTTGAAAAGTCTACTTTGGATATTCATCAATATTACCTCCTAGATATTTCACAGAATCAATCCTGGCAAGCGTTTTTGAGTTGACGAAGGACTTTTTGGATTGGTAGGCTGAACGAGAGAGATAAAACAAACAAACGTAAAATTTAGGTATGTTGGGATTCAACCCAGCTTGTGCAGAGAAATTGTAGATGGAAGATAGGTTGTTGAAAAACTTTGAAAATCATTGCTGTTCGAAAGCTTTAGAGAGAAGGCAACATCATCAGCATAATTAAACAGATGACAGGGGGAGTTAGTTGACAAGTCGTCGATGTAATTAAAGAGGTGTGGTGAAAGAACAGCGCACTAAAGCATGCCAGAGTTATTAATTAACGGTTTTGAAGTATTTCCGCCCATTCGTGTGCAGTGGGTTAGGTTAGTAAAGTAATCCGACAGCCATGATAATAAAGTTCTGGGACAACCAAATGTTTGCAGTTTGTGAAGTAGGAAATACCGTGGGACCAACTCGAATGCCGACGAATAGTCTAGATGCGTTTAAGGACTTGCAAATGTGGTGAATGAGGGCGGCGATAGCGTCCAAAGTGGGCCTGTTAGATTTATAGGCAAACTGCAATTGGGCCGTCAGGAGGATAAAGAACGCAGACGCTTAAGTATAGCACGCGCCGTTGGTTTAAAACTAGGGTAAGTTAAGGCGATGAGACGAAAGCTCTTAAATAATGCAGCAGAACTGTTAGATTTAGGGATGGAAATGATAGTGGCGGGTCTCCAACAGTCAGAGATGGGAGACGAGCTTAATGATAAGTTGATCAGAGACGCAAATGCATCTGTCAGAGCGCAGCACCATGCCTTAAAATAGCTGAGAACAGACAATCAGGACCAAACCTGTGGTAATTTTAGTGATACGGAGAAGGTCGAGCATCTCTTCCTAGAAAATCTCGTAATTGTCATATCATCACCTTGTTCAAATATGGTCGGGGTATAAGAATGGATGAAAAAACGATTGATGCTGTCGAAATCCACAGAACATTTCACATGTTTCTTTCTTTTCCCACACAAAAGTCTGAATACCTTGCCAAAGGAATCGATTGTTGTTACCACTCAACAGTTGGCTGGCGAATGTAGTGTCGATGCTTTTGACTTCAGCTTTTATTAGGTTGGAAATACATTGCACGCCTGAGTTATTACGGGATTTGTATAAATGCCATTTGAGTCTTCTTAGAGATTTCGCTTTCTGGGTGGAGGTATGGTCATTTGAGAAGAATAGTATTTCTAAGGGACAGCAGATTTCGAAGATTGCCTTGGCCGTCTCTAAGCAGGGGTTTAAAAGAGAACCAGGTAGATGCGAGTGAAAGAGATTTTTGAATAAGAATGAGGTTGTTGTGTGAGAAGTTACGGAGGCGAACTTGGATTTGATGTTTATCTGAAGTAATGGAAGGGTGACCCAGAATATATCTTGGGTCTTAAGAGAAGCAGACAATGACCACTACTTGAAACTCGAGCACGCAGTTTCCGGGTGAAGAAATCAGAGTGGTTGGTAATAACCCTATATAAAATGGAACCGCCTCTGGTGGCAGAAACGCAGAGGTCAGTCAGATCAAACAGCGAGTGGTAGGGTAGATACATGATCAAAATCACCTACGACAATGTACAAACTTTCCTCATTAAGAAGAACAATAAATAGTAGAAAAGTGTCGGGAAAAGATGCGATATTTTGTTGCGAGCTAAAGGGCGCAATGTATTAATTCGTGATGATAGTGTTTGTATGGCGAGAAAACCTAGGGTTACACTGTGTTACGAGATGGTCTATTTCTTCTAGCGAGTACGTATAAACATCTTCGGACTTGCCAGACTAGAAGGAGTTTATGTATGTTGTCCTAACATCTCCAGTCTTCTTCTTGTCCGAAACTCTGTTCTGCTGATGGAATCTGTAGCTATCTATCGACACGAGTGCATCAACAATGTCTGGGTTCAGCGACGTTTCTTATAAGCAGATGATACTAGTGTGAACATGAATCGTTTTGCTTTCCCCGGTTCTGCCCTGAGCAAAACCGTTGCACATTTTTTGTGTCTGCTGAGCACGATAATTAAGGAAATCAGTATGTATTCATCCTGGAAGAATCTGGTCTTTTAAGCGACACTAACATACTTGTAGAACTCAGTTGTACGACAGCAAGGCAATAGTTGTCGGCAAATCGTAAGCTAGCCTAATTCCTTTTGTATGGACCAGGATCTCGTCACAAGCTGGACAGACTTATTACAAAAACGATGCGTAATCGCGCAGCGAATGCATTTAAATTGTCTTAGAAAAGTTGATCGAATGAAAAATTCGACAACTGGTGCCAGCATTAATCTGCACCTAGTCCAAGTGCAGTATCAGTATCTTGTTGCTGTGGAGCAAACTGAGCAATCTGTTTACATCGAAATGTCCTTGTACGGCCCTAAATAGTAATGCGGACTATCTGCAGTGAGGTCGTTAACTTTAAGATTTTAAAAATCCAGTTACGTTTTCATCAGGGCAACACTTTTACAGATCAAAGATCGCATAGATCCCGTTTGTGCAATTAGGAGGCGATTTGGTTTTCGACAATTTAAAAATACAGAAGCAGAATGTCTGATAAACATTCCCGGGTTGATGTCGTAACCTAACATATCGTTGCATTTACCCCGTCAGTTCCGTCTGACAAGCCTCATTAAACAATCCACCCAGAATCGATAATATCCCTAGGGAAATTGGTTGTTAATATGCATTATGTTGTCCCAATCTTTTGTTTTTTGCCTCAGCCCAAAATCTCAAGTACTACTGTTTTTTTCTGTTACAACCACGAGTGCAAGCATCGTCGCAGAGCTCATCTCGAGTGATCTCCTTACCCCGACAACATATGTTCAGCTTTTTACATATTGGTTCGATCATCTTACGTCGTAGCTGTTTTTACTGACACCATACTTGGTCGGTGTTCCAATGCAGTCATTGGGCGAACCATTACCAATTTCCTTTGCTTTCTCCAGCGCAGCATTTTGTGAACCATTTTTTTGTCAGTCTTAGTTCGCCTTAGTCGCTTTGCTAAAAGTTCGATGATTTTGTTCCCAACTCTTCTGCAATTTTTGTTCTGATGGAGGTTATGATGAAGTTCCACTTGCTGGGATGACTTGATCAATATTTAACTATCACTGTCAGCTCTTCACGCTCGAATGTCAACCAGTAACTCCTTGTTTGCTCAACTACACAGTTCCCCTTTGAAAAATAAGTAAACGTGCATAAAAACACCATACGGTGACAGTAAAACGAGAATGGGATTCGAAGTGCTTGTGTGGAGGATATGATGAGTTAAAATCCTTCAATGTCATAGACCAACTTATATTTTATTTCCGTACAAGGCAAAAGCACAGCTAATCCGAGTGATTGGAACTGCCGAGAATTCAGTGAGTTTGGTCAGCCCAACTAGAGCCTGACATTTTCGTATTCGTTTCAGCTACTTACTTCCACATAAAAAGACTTTTTGCAATTCAGATTTCTTTGCTTACTGAATAGAGACTTTTGATAAACTCCTATCACCTACCGCATACATAATGGGATATTGGCGCGCGGAAACAGTTTATTCGAAATATCGATTATACAATCAAAACGAGAAGTAACAAAGCAATCGTCAGTCCTTTATTTTTTCCACTTTGTAAGTCGTTCGGTTGTGGCTACATGGTAGGCTACCAAATTGAACAGGACAGATGTTTTGAGTAAAACTCATGTAATCATTTTGAGGTTGAATGATTCTTTTTCTGGGACGTTTCGAAGCCCAGACGAAATCATCTATCTTTCCATCTTTATATTCGGTCGTTATGATCTACTAAAGCCTTTCTCGAACAACGTACTGAGTATGCTCTGAAATTCGCGATATAACGAACATTGGCAATTTGGGTTGGTCGTTATCGAAAGACATCTACATCTATACATTGTCCATTGCTCATTATTCGAGTATCGCCGACGCATTCTTCCGAACTTGATATGGTGCAGCACATGGCAACACGAGCTTCGTTTTTCATTATATTCGATCATCCCACGTGTTTTAAAACTGGGGCAAACGGAAAAACGTCTGCTGCCAAAGGTAATGAAGGAAAACAGATTGTTGCAGGTGAATTTACTTTCCATAGCATTCCAGCTACTGGCTAGTGTCGCACACTAGAGAATTTCCGTATCCCACAGGTCCGAGTTTGGCTGAATCTGTGTTGACCATAGTGCAATTATAATTCCTTACGCAGAATGGTTGCTAACACACAAGCAAACATACTCCCTCAAGTGATATCAAAATTTTCTTTTAAAAGAATTGGATTCATTTGCTGTTTTAAATTTGTAACACTTTGACGAATGCAAGGTAATAAGCTAATGATGTAAAACACCATGGGTTTGGAGCTATTGATGTAAAAACGGTTATACGCTTTCTTACGAACAAGGCATCTTTAGTAGATTAAACGGAATTAGGATTGGATTTTTTAAAGCCATTACTACCCAGGTATAGGATTTCTAAGTGGACTTTCATCTTGAAAAACACGAGAGTGCAAAGAAGCTTGTTGTGGGGGTCCACAAGTGGTTAAACACACCATGTTTTGTGGATGCTGGAATATGTCATGATCAAAAATTAATGGTAACATAAAGTAACTGGTCATTAGAATCATATATCTACTTGGAAACTTTGCATTCGGTATCATGATGGATTGTGTGTTGCTAATGATCGAGTCCGTTTCCTGTAGTCACTGATCGCATAACCGTATAGTGCATCGGAGGTCAGGATAGATAGAAAGATTTATCATCATCATATATTAGATCTCTCTATCTATCCTGACCTCCGGTGCACGATACGGTTATGCGATCAGTGACCACGGGAAACCGACTCGATCTTTAGCAACACACAATCCATCATGATACCGAATGCAAAGTTTCCAAGTAGATATATGATTCCAATCACCAGTTACTTTATGTTACCATTAATTTTTGATCATGACATATTCCAGCACCCACAAAACATGGTGCATTTATCCCCTGGTGAACCTCGAAAACGAAATCATTTGCTACCTTGTATTCGTATGTCTCAACCGGAAATTTTTAAATATCCAAACAATGTGCATACAAAATGTTTTCATCCAGATAGTTGACACATTATCAATTTACCAGCTGCTTCAAGTATCTTCTCCGCAGCAAATAACCCCAAGAATGGCGGCGAAAGCGGTTGATCGCTAACCGATTTGCTGGTGTGCTGGATAGTCCGCATTCTTCACTGTTTTCATGGCTTTTTTAATCGCGTGTGGGGTTTAAACATCCACTCCGTGATCTCAGGGTTGGTGTCGTCATAGTCATTGACCCTTTATGTGGTTCTGCATCAATATCGCCACTGTCATCCGCTTGCCTGAGAGGTGTGAAACCGATTTCGTTCAGACATATCAGTTGGGCATTAATTCTCGGTGTGAACGTCACGATGTTTCCTCCCATGACAAAAACATGCTACTTTTTTGAAACTGTATTCCTTTGGTTGTACTATGGGAGTCGTTGTGATATTCTGCTACTTTCAAATGAGTTTATCTTCCCTTAGTAGTAGCAGTGAACTACTTGCGTGAGAAGCTGTGTATTGTACTGAAGCTTGTCCCGTATCTTGAATTACAACTAGCCCTTAGTTATTCTTACCAAATTCTAACTGTTAATCAAAATTTCAGTATTATGAATGCATGCTGAACATTTATTATCTGTGCTGGGTTCCGGTGTTCATGCAGTGCGATTAATGAAACTAAAGTATGACAATTTTGTTTAAATCTTTTATCACTCTTCGTGAGAGATGACGGCAAAAACCAACGCTTAGCACGAATTTTTTCACACAAAAATCTTTTAAGCTTAGTTGTCGATGAGTCGCCGTATCCATTATTCGGGTCAGACGTCAGTAAGACTGCATCAGTATAACGCTCGATGAATTTCAATCGATCATCGGAGCGAAAACCCGCATGATAAGGTCAGTCAACAAAGACCATAAGATGTTGACCAAAAAAGACCAATATAAGTGACTTGGTACATTTTAGCAGGATATGCACTGCTGATGATTCCTTACAAGGATGAAACAGCTGTACAGTGTTTCCATGGTTTCTTTATGGTGATTTGGGTGATGATTTCACATGGTGAATTATTTCATGAAAACATTCAATCTCCTACTACTAAAATGTACCAAGTAATCAAGCTCTGTAGGTCATATCCAAAAGCCTTCGTCGTACTTAGGCTACCTGCAGAGAAATCATTTATCAGTAGGGGTCGATCGCTCTGAGCTAGCGGACAGTAACCGTGCAAATCAGTGACGGATAGGTGCAACATCATGTGGTGAAGTTCAACAAACCGTTCAGAGCCTGCCCGGTAGCGTAATGGCTAAGGCGTTTGACTCAGAATCGTTCGTCCTTGTTCGGGTTCGCGTCCCAGTTCGGGCGCGGTGGATATGCACTGCTGATGATAGGTGACTTGTCTTAGGTTAATAAATGCATTTTTGTTGTTTATTTGACTTGGTCTTTTTTCTCAACAAATTTTTTGAGAGTTGTTTATAAAAGATCGGAGACTGGATGCATCAGTGACTGATGGAACGATATTGGAACCGACATCCTTTTTTGCGTTCCATGACGATTCTCATTTCCTGTGAAAGGGTCAGGCGAAATCGCGCAATCTGCATTGGCTTTTTGTGGGAACCAGATCACCTTCAGATTTCCAAGCTGGATCCGTTTAAATATGCAATTAGTTAGACAGAATATGATGAGAATAATATGAATTGCTAAACAAGTCCATTTTCGGTGACTCACAATCATACCATTGCATCATATTAAACATAACTAATATAAAGAAAGGTGGTGGTCGAACGAAGCGAATGAGTTGGGAGAGGAAAAACGAAAATGTGATGCACACCTGTGATCCAGATCTAACTGTAGACTAGAAATATGGTTGTTTTTGTTTTTACTACCTCGTATTGGTGGGGAGAGAACCAAGGGAGCTTTAGCGTTTGAATAAACTATTTCTGGACTCTTCAAGACGGATCGTGAAGTTGATTACCCACAGCTTCTTCAGCTGTGAAGACCAGTCAATTAGAACACTTTGGGATCCAAGTTGAGACATTATAAACAGAGTGGGACGCTTCCGTCAAATTCACCAGACAGTTTGACTCAATAAGGTGTGAACGAACAGTACCGGTGGTTTCATTAATGGCTCTAGTGTTGAGGCAAGCCAGATGACGCAATTTCGGGTCAGTCCTCACCTGTTCATGAAAGTTGAGCTAAAGATACCTAGTTTTATGGTCCACAGTTAGATATGGATCACGAGTGGACATCACCTTTTCTTCTTCTTCCACTCTCAACTAAGTCAATTTGCTCGACTAATCTCTTTATTTTGTATGATACTGGCCATACAATGCAATGTGCTGGTATCAGCATAAATCTATGAAATCGAGTTTGTTCACAAATTAGAGATAGCTCCATTTGACTTCTTTTCCTTTTGGAAAAGACACCTAGAAGCTACTGACTTAGCAAAAAACAATAATGCCAACCAAGTTCAGCGGAAAATACAAACCAAGTTGACAAAAATAGAAAGCAGCAAGACATCTCACGTCAAACAAACAATGGATATACACAAACTGAGTAATCTATTTTCACGGTGTACTGAAGAAACAATAGGAAATGAGCTTTCAATCTTTCCTAGAGGACACAATGCACAGACAGTCCGGTAAAGTTGTCCGGTAGGTGGCAACATTCCATCAAGAGTGAGTAGTTTATTCTCTTCTAATCAACACAAAAGCTATCACTTCCGAACTGGATCACTCGAGCCGGGGATATTAAGTAATGGGCGTGAATACTAGAGAACTTTTCCACTGAGGTGAAATGTTGTCATTGAGAAGGACGAGTCAGATAAATATCTTGGTAGATGAAAATGTTTGAACTGAATGGTACATCTACTGCACAGGAGATTTATCGCCGCAGACATCATGAATTGTTTTGGAGAAGATGGGGTCATGACATTGGAGAAACAATAATGCATTATTCCAAGGACGTCCTATTGTCATTGAAAACAACCAGCCATAAATTTGTGTTTGTTTAAAAACCTCATATTTCCAGGAGAAATAAAGCCTCGAAATTATCCATCCGGTAGGGCAATACAAGTTGGTTTACGTGGATTCTAGGTTCTTATGCCGCCTTCTGAAATTGCAACTTTGCTGAAACGATCACTGATCACGGAGTAGGGCTCACTCATTGACTCAACTTAGAAAAATCTCAAATCCGCACACTGAAAATCTGGAGAATCATGGATCAAAGATGTGTTAACTTTGAGACAAGGTTCGCCTTTAGGTTAAAACATGCAAAATTTCCAAATGACCATCGGCTTAACGAAACCAATAAATGTGTGAATTCTTACTTGAAGAATTTGACTGGAAAACGTTGATTGGTGGAAAATCCAATTCGCTGTTTTCTAAAGACATTTGATCTGCTATAAAATCCTATGTGACTTGTTGGTGCCGATTGGGTCTTCGAGAACTTTAATAGAAAGTTGAAAATGCAGAACCTCAAATTTCACTGAGTCTTACCGCAGTTCTTTCTTTTAGAATATTTTACTCACCAGATGTTTTAACTTCCACAGAAACCGACACGAACCGAACACAATCTAAATCATGAGACCAGCAAAAAAACAGCAGCTTCGTGCCAGCACTGAACTGCTCGTTATTACCGACTTGCATAAGAGCGGCTTCGTTGATGGAATCGGCGTATTCACTTAAAAGGAAAACGGTAACCATTGGTTGATGCTTCATCTCCCAAACAATATTCGTGAACTCATTTTCAGCAATTCGCACTTCTTATAGGTGGGATTTTAATTACCCACGTGAAGAATAACAGCGCCCATTAAATCAAAAATAGTTGCAAATAGTTTAGCCTATCCTTATTATTAAAACAGTCGAGGTCAAAATTAGTTCACTGGCAAGGAGGCAGTTTTTCTTTGACAAAAACCGATCTCCCATTCACCGTCAACTATGTGCTTCATTTGTTCGACAGGATGCGGCCGAGAACATTGTGAAATCCACTGACCTGTCCTTTCAAACCCCTAGTGTGATGCTCTTCGGGTGGTCCAAACAAATGCGCCTTTGTTTCGCAAAAGCGGTTTTGATGCTTGCGGTTGTGGGGTGATGGGTTGAGCCTGCTAAACTAACTTGTTAAAACCATTGTTTGCTCCCGTGAATCATTCAAACGGAATACACCCGGTCTGATTATGTTCCGTCTTCAGATGAAACAGCATACTGGGTAAATAAAAATTCCCTATGCAGTTGATGTACTAATTTGCTTCTTGTCATTTTATTTAAGACCGTTAGGATTTTGACTGAACATTATGCACTGATATACTCTGTATTCACGAGGTGACCTGACTGTGTCTTACTTTCTTAATTGAAGTTCAGTGAGAGGAAATTTGAACTGGATGTATCACAGGGCAAGTGACCGTTTGTAGAAGTTTCACAGCAAATTTATTGTAGCTTGTGCTTTTACCTCTTCTTGTTTAGTTTTTTTTTCTGAAGGACAGTCGCATGTCTGATTCCGAAATTCTGTGGCTTTCAGACACGTTCATTTAGGTCGTCCCGGTGACTTGACTGGCTCAATAAGTCGTTACATATTTTATGATAACTTACGCTGGGGTGAATTTCGCGGACGGCTGCGCAATTTCAAAGGGATTATCTTAAGCGATTCCCGAAATTTTGATTTATATATTATCAGGTACTTTGCTTTCATTTTGACAAAATGTCATTCTACTTCACTTTAACAATCATCGTCTTAACCGGATGAATGCGAATTTTGATTCGTTTCTCGAACACGTGACCAGAATTACTGCACATGCGACTAGTCTCGCTTGTAGATAAATGGTGACAATTTTGAGGTTCTATAAATGCTGGACGGACAAGATATTGTATAGAGCGACCAATTCATCTGTCAGCCATTGATCTTATCCATATGATGCCGGCTAAAGCGCATTTAAGGATGAGAAGTTGACGTCGCATGACACTGATGTTTTCCGTATATCTTGCTAGAGCTCTATTTGAGGAACGTCGATATGTGCGCAGCTGTCAAATATATAAATATAATGTATGAATTTAGTGGTTACACGAGTGTAATCAGCCCATTTTGACTAGAAAACTATCCACATCATGGAAGCCTCTTTGCACTTCTTTCCAACAACAAAACCCATCGCTAATGCACCGTGGTTCCCGGATTAAATCACGTCAATCTAAAAGTACCCATCCAATCAGGTCCTTAATGCTAATGAAAAGAAATCAAGTAATGTACGTTTCGGAATTCTTAAGATGTTTGTACGGTGCTAATAAAACTGAGGGGGGGTGAAGGGAAGACAGTATGGGACACTTCACTGCAGTACGTCTCTAGGACGTCATTAGAGAAACAAAATTAAGCAAGAATATAATCATGCACCATTTCAAAAACTACTATGAATACAATTAAGTAAACGAGATGGATTTATTTGAGTCTGACTAAATCATTTGATATGCGGATCCACATAAATTAACATGTTTATTCAAAAATACAGGCTGAACTTTGTACGATTATGTACGTTTAAATTTCTGCAACATGAGAAACTTATCTTCAAGTACTAAGCTAGTCTTTCTTCGATTCCGTGACTGGAATATTATACAACACACTGAAGACCGCAACGTTCGCATTTGTTCCAGCTCATGCGGTTTTCGTAAATCATGGCTATTATTAAAGGCACTGTAAAGAGCAGGGGTTGCATTATATCCTCCTTGTTCATATGGCTAGATTGCATCGATTATTCAGTCGGAACTTCACCTTGCAGTCAGCTCAGAAAACATTTTTACACTTTGGCATGTTTTACTACAAGCTGTCCCCAAGTCGAAAACCAAATCAGAAAACAGGAAATGTCAAACGTCTGCTCATTGTGAGTTCCAGTTAGTATAAACAACGAATTGTGAGTATGTGCACGATTTTCAGTGCCGCCAGTCTAACGGTACCTGGATTTGTACATTAAAAGCTACTCTGTTTTTGACTAAGAGTTCCATGTCCTTATTAGCACTAAATATAAGCAAAAAGGAGTTGCTTTGCAATTGTAAATTCCCGGCTAATTTATGTGACAGATAAACACAATGGTGAATAATTCAGGTGATGAGACGTTTTACTCGATGTGGTAACAATTCTCACGACAAGAGGGGAAGCCATACAAACTCTTTAAATTTACTTCGAAAAAGGTTAGAATCATCAGTATTGTATCCACCCGTCGGGCCATATTTGGAACTAAAACTGTATCAAGTTGTCATACTTTGTCATTTGTCTGCACCATGTTCCTTTTGTACAGAACATTTTTTGCATAACAAAAGTTCATTTGCATCAGATTTAATGAAGTCCGCCTGCTGTGTCACTTGGTGTTATTGGTCTATTGGTGGCTGAAAGCCAAACGCGCGATCCAACCGGTCTAGTGCTTAACTCGCGTACCCACTAATCTAAGGGTGCAACTTTCAATCTATGCATAGTGGAAGTACACCGTCGATACTGCTCGACTCAAGGGATCAAATTCACTCTTTGTCAGAGTTGTTATTGCATGAGGCCGACTGTATGCACCAACTTGGATTTTTTTCCTTTTATCTCGACTGATGTTATCCACACTTACAACAAACAGGTTTTCGACAATTTGAAGAAATCAAAAGAAATTTGCCATCTCTTGGGAACAATGACTGGAGTAATCAGCGATTTTATAGCTTTTTACTTTGAATTAGGTGAAAAGCAATTGTCTGTTAACCACTGGTTGGATGAAATATAATGATTCGGTTGAAACAAGAGCCCTTCATTCAATGAGTCGCGGTTATTATTCCCTGCAGAACCGGTTAATTTGCCCAAATTGGGGCAATCTGTTAGCTACAGGCTTCTCCCCGAAAAGGATAGGCTCTGTGACTTCATTCATAATGAAAGTAAAATAAGAAAGATAAGATAAAAGCGGACAAAATGACGTGTGCAGCTAGTTAGTTCCCGCAAAGTTTTGACTAGTTGCACCGGTTTAGCGAATCCGGCTCAGAGAAATGACCACAACCAGTAAGGCTTAAATTAGTTTGATAAATAACATTTTAGTTTTTTTAATGTCGGCCTAATGGTCGCATACCAATACACGCTCGGTAACCAGAGCACTAACACACAAATTTCCTATACCATGGCTGGGAAAATATAAGTTCACAATGGAATATCACAGCATTAGTGCTCTGGTTTGTCGCACAATTTCTCACCAGTTTAGAGATTTTGTCGGTAGATCTTGTTGGTGCACAGGCGGATGATTGGTGAAAGCCAGACTGCATACCTAAAGCCATCTAGTTGACTCAGACGTAGAATTAATTCTAGGTTTGTTTCATTTCGCCAAATTTGTGTGTGTGCGTGAGTGCGCTTCGGTCAACCAGTCATGCGTAATCGCTATACCACTCAGTGCAAAGGATTGCCCCGTTTTGTGGTAATGCAAATCTACCAACGCGTTTCCTGTATCCGTAACCAAAATACACATATCTGACAGAATACTGTCCATACCGGATGTGAATGCTTTTTCCGTTTGCTGTTTTTGCGATAGACAAACGAGTGCACCTCACTATCTTTTGAAACTGACAAAATAAATTATTCTTCCCTAAGCTTGAATTAATATCAGCTGTGAAAGCTTCACTGTTATCTGACTTATTCGGCTGGCGGCAGCAGTTTGAGCCTAAAAAACATATCGAATATCTATTGACGCCCTTTTTCTTTCCACGAAATAATGGCAACCTTCGCAAGGGATTTCCATGAATATGGTCCTGTCGCGCATTGAATTGTTGGACAAGGCAAACGAAAGTTGGTTTATTGTACACAAAAGTGATACAGGTAGTTGATGGCCGGTATAAAATGAGAGAAACAGCTTCACGACTTGTGTGAAATAAAACAAGCTGTAGCAACCCACACTAACAAGGTTGCAGTGTGTTGGTGATTCAGAGTAAAGGGATCTGGCATGTGTAAGCCACTACACCTTTTCATATGGGACTAAATCAGCTAAAGAGGGGCTAGATTTTGTAATTTCAAAGTGTAATCAACAGTGACTTCGCAGTTAGACTATCAACGGTATATACGAGCCCTAAGTCTAGTCTGAAAAGAAATTCAGCAGGATTGAATGTATTACGGTGTGACTCCGTATAAGTGCGGTTTGGACGGAAAGAACAGAATAAGTTACTAGTTGCCTAAATGAGTAGCTGAATGATGGAAGTATCCGTTCTCTCTCTTCTCTTTTTGTAGCCCTAATAAGCAAAAGACCCTTGGAGTACAACCCGACATTTTAGCTGATCTCATGTCCTCAAATGGAAAACCAGGAGTGGTTATTAGGTCAAGGATCATTTTATGCTGCCTATCCATCACAACCATGTGTAGGCGGTGATCACGGACAATCAATGCTCGGGAGGCATGAAAAAGAAAAAAAAATGTATTCCCTGAGAATAGCCCTTAAATTTCCGGTCGTTTTGGTCTCCGATTCGTGCCACTAACGCGAGTATTGTTAGCTGAGCCGAACGAACAAGAATTCTGGTTTATTAGACAAACGGAAATCGCGCTTATCGAGTTTTTTGATTATCTCCCGGTGGTCGCTTTGTTCGCTAGAAAGACAGACCCGTTTTTACTATTTGCTTAGTTTTCATCCAGCTTCCTTGCCTAGCTTATCGACTGATGCAGTCGACAGCATATCGTCGGGGTTATGCTTATGTCTGACTTCGGTAATCAATACGATGATATTCAATACGCGCTACACTTATACAGTGTTAGCCAAATAGAAGCCGAATACCTATTAGCCGGTCTTGGACGGAAATTTGCCCAAATTAAATCACTCTTGGAAGATGCATTTTACTCATCACCACCAACTGGAGTTCGCTAACATGATCTTGTTTAGATGGATGATGTAAGATACGTTGCACGTGGGTATATTTTTAAATCATTTTCGAAGTAGGTGAAAAACAAAAACATGCTGATCGCACAATCAGTTCCATTTCGAGTTCTAAAAAACAGTTTTCCCGAGTCATTCGACATAAAATTTGCTGACTGAATCGAAGACATAAAATCTATATGCGAAGGTTTCCAAAACAAGTGAGGCTGGTGCTGTGACAACACACAAATCGATCATGTATTTTGACAATACATGTTTACTGGCTCGATTCGTTCTCCTTTCTGCCTTCCTTCTCTTCGGTTGTTGCTGTGAAAATAGTGTACACATAGCTAACGATTCATGGTTAATCAGAAGCCCAGAGAAATACAGTGAATTTTGCATCAAACTAACTGTTCATAGGAAGAAAGTCCACATTAATCTTTAATATTCGCTTTTCGCAAAAAACGACGGCTTTCGAATATCACATGAGGATCATTTTTGTCGCTTTAGACGCAATTCACATCGTCCGCGTTTGTAGCAACATTCGTTCTTACGGTCATTTTAATTCAGTGGGCAGTTCGTCTAAGCATTACTGATGCAGCGTGAAGACTCAAAACAGAGGTTAAACGTGAGTCATCTGAGCTGCTTCAGACGTGGATCACACAATCCAGTGTCCTGTTTCCTTCAAGGCAAAAAAGGCCGTTAGCTGGATGAAAATGATCAGAATACGACATCGAATTTAGAAATTTATCAACAATGCGCTAATCACAACGTACTGGAATCCAAAAAGAATTAGTGCGTTTATCTAACTACGCAGTCAGCAGCCTATCAACGTCCTGAATTCTTCATGATTTACGCTGTTTTCTTTTGCTAACCTCAAATTATGCATGGGTCATTCCATCGTCTATCTTTTCACGAGAACAAATTGCAAAGGTGTGAACGAGAACCGCAGCTCCAAAAAAGTTTGTTAGCCGAAGAGTTTGAAATTAACATTTTTGCCGCTGAGATCAGTGCTTAAGTAATCCCCTAATTCTGAAACTTAAGCAGGGAGAAAATAGTATAACGTGGACATTACCGTTTTCCGGATTCCGTCTATCTATCAGCATCCAACTCGTTCCTTTCAAATGGGCTCTGGAATGAATGCAGCATGATATACTTATAGGAAATCAGTTGGTTCGCAAATGACGCATCAAAACGTTGCTCAAACTTCACAAAAGAGACCGGCCAATACAATCCTTTTGCTGGTTTGTAGTTTTGTAAGAGATAGTTTTTACTAATATTGCTTCCCGTCGGAGTGATCAAAGTTTACAATACTAAAAATGTGAAATTAAACTCAAGTAAGCCCAGCGGTTTATAACAAATTCGGTTCAGTAACACAAAGAACGTTTGAAACGGTTTTTTCTTTACTATCAAATATCAATCGATTTTCAAATAAATATACGACTACCGATTGTTTGTTTCACTTGTTACACGTAATTGAGTAAAGTTGTCAAACTCCATGGACTGTTTTCCAGACTGGACAAATGAAATTGCAGACAAATGACATTTAAAACGGTCGGCATATATTTGTGGGACAATCAAACATGCAATAGGTGCGAATTGGAAAGGTATCTAGAAGACGTAGTAAGCATAAGAATGGGTTTTTTTATCCAAATCGAGATGAAGAGATTAGAATGAGATTTACCAAAATTAGCCGCATTGTTTTACGGAAACAATCATGTTTAGGACAGTACGGACCTAACAAGTCAACTTTATGCAATGAACATTTGATTTCCTCGAGCGCTACCAAAACAAACAAGTAGGATTTTAATTACCACGTCTTGAGGCAAAACATTTTGGTCATATTTTTATTGTTGCATTTTGTTACATGCATTTCGGTGAAGGATCTCGACTCGACTTTGGTATCTGTTTCAAATACGGTCGCTTCATTGGAAATTCGTAACTATCGGCTAAGTATGTAACAAAAATTCATTTATTCTACCTTCACATGCATGGATGATCTTGAATCAAAAAACACTCGCTTGCATCTACGGACAAAATCATGATTGATCAACTAGCACACGAATTCTGATTTAAGTTTGAACTATTAATAATGCAAAAAGTGTTTGCGCGACGTCATAAGTCCGATGATAAGTGTTGAAAAAGTACCGTTCTGTGCGTTTTGTGCTTTTTAAATAACTAATTATTCTCTACTTGTTTATACAGATACCTTCTAGTAAAGACTGACAAACTGTTGATAAGTTCATCTGATTATATTTTTGTAAATCAGTGATAATGATTCAACTCCTGTTATATAGTAAAATATGTCAGGAAGACGTCTTTAACTGACAACTGATGGTAGACACGGGAAGCGGTCGATGGTAGAGTCGATCCCGTGACCGTCGTCTCCTAACGCCCAAATCCTGGGGTGATTTCCCTTCCTCTTGATGACAAAATCTACTCCTCGGAGAAAGCCTGATTAGGAATCGCTGCAGGTTTCCGATATCAGTTTGCAAAAGCAATCGTCAACGTTGGATTCAGGTGGTCCGCAATTATTCTGGTCCCGGGCATAGTATGAGACGATTATTCTAAATTGTGCTCGTTATTACGGAAAGTATTTATCTGAACTAATTTATGGATAAACAAGAAAAATCGGTTGACAGCAAATTCAAAAATATTTTCGTTAAAACCCCTAAAAACTACAGCAAAAGAATAATATTTCTTTAATCTTTATATGAGAAAAACCAAAGATAGACGATCCGTTCTTCCTTACTTACATTGTTACCGAAAGTGAACTCTGTTCTTGATTACTTTCAGCATTTCAAGAAGACTTTCAAGGGAAACAGAGTGTGTAGTGTACTAGTAACGCTTGGTGGGAGTACAGTTACGTGGTCCAAGGCTACCAGCAACGCAAATAATCTAAAATGTCTCAAATTCTTTTTATTGTTTCAAAGATTCTTAATGTATGCATCAACATAAAAACAACTGAACTCTGTTTTGAAACCTGCAAACTAATGTATATTGGCCTCGGTTTTGATGCCCACCAGAGTGCCGTTTAACATCACTATTCAGTTTAGAGTTTCGGTATCCTGACCCGCAGATGCAGACTTTTTACTTCATACATTTGAACACCCAGAAAAACCAGGGGAACTCATGGTAATTTATTGTCTTAGTGATGCATAAGTAACAGGCCTGCAGCCGTTATGATATTCTATGAAGGTGGCAAATGTATTGTTTAGATCGGTCATTGAATGATACAGTGAAAGAGAGAACATAGAACGTCGACAGGTGAAAGCATCTTCACACTCCACTATTAGAACCAGATATAGGAACTGCGTTTGACAATATTCGATTCTGAGTTAAAAACCGTATGGTAAAACGGACTTCACAGTGACTTGAAGATGAAGATGAACCCAGCAGATGACTCCGAGTTGCCAAAAACCACAGACTTTATCAATATTTGGTTCTTGCGTCAAGACCGACGTGATGAACAATAGCTAAGGCCTCTGCGTTGAAAATGGCCCAACTGGGTTAACAGAAAAAGTGTCAACCGAATTCGCATTATCCGTGGAAGATGGGGGAGGAATTACACGGATGCCGGTGCAGTGTTGTATTTCGCTAATTGGCTTGACCACACCAGTTTCATAAAACAATTATATGAGGTGATGGAATTTCATGAAAATTAACAGAAAACACGGAACCTGAAATCTTGGGACCATCAGTATTTTGTGGATTGGTGCGAATGTTCATTGCTCTTTTGTTATGTGGACCGAAGGACAGAAACAAAAACGGTTTGTTAAGAAAAGATTATCACATTGAAAGGAGTGATCGGTGCGTGACTTCAAAAATCGCTCCATCAGTCACTAGCGTGCTACTCGACAGTTAATTACTTCGAAGTTCAAAATACTTGGCCACGGAAACTGTCTGACGAGAACAAGGAAATTGTGCTGTCCCCATAAAAGGTACAAGCCTAAATCTATAACTGATCATCACTAGCTTTACAAAGATCTTATTGGGTAAAAGGATGAAATAGTGTCTTTGACGAACAGTCATGAAAATATGAGCCAATCAAATTGAATGTTGAGTGTTCACAGTTAGCAGCAATATGGCACGTGTAGGGGTAGCTATTTCCCGAAATGCGTTCGTTCCAACGACACACCCGCACATCCATATCTGTAAGTGCTGAAGATGTTTTACGCTCTGACCTCCTTAATAAATACAATAACTAGAAATGAAACTATTTAGGCAACTGGTGTTGCCCATTAGAAGACAGTAAACAAGAGCGTTTTCCGCACGCAAATGCCACTGAGAGCACAGTGCCAGCGACATGCTCCTGGACGTGCTTATTTCTATATTGGACAGGACATTTTGTGTTCCACCACTAAAAATCATTTTCAATGAAATTCGGCCCATCTTTCACAATGACGGAACCTGTGATGGAAATAAAAGAAAAAAATGTGCAGCCCAGTGACTGGCGGTTGAGACTCTCGCCTCGAAGAGGTCATAAGCACCACCAGTAAGAGCATGCATCACTGTTCGTTCAGTGGTTACTTAACAGTTTGCCAGTCACACACGTGATCAGGGAGAGAATCAGACATTTTGTAAAAAAGAAGCTGACACCAAAAATATGTATTTTATTTCTTAGTCATTCTCAAAATGGTCACCAGAATAACGCTGATGATGAATTGCATCTAGATAGAAAAAACACTGATCACCCACTAAGCACTGATTTGTTTGCATGCACGTGTCACGATTGAAACAAGTGCACACTCCAATTCATCTCATCTTGTATATCTGCGTGCCTAAATTTGTTTACAACACATCATGCTGGGAATCTGACGACTAGGGCGAAGGTTCACTTTGAACGTTTGAACTCATTTGGTTCTTGATAATCATTTAGGCACATAGGGCCCGTTTTTCTGAAATTTCGTTTTTTTTACTTTTCGAAGTTGTCACAGTCGTGCTTTTCACATTCAAAAAATATTTTCGGTTGCTTGCAAATTGCTAAAGCTTAAATTTACATCGAAATTAAAGCAACGAATTTATTTTCACACACAATTCTCACGAATAGGTCTTAAGGGACTCCAAATGTCTCCAGAACCACTTGATAAACAATATAAACGGAGTATGTCCTCAAAACACCCTGCATGCTTCGCACAGTCGGCCTGGTCAGGCTCGCACTATCAAGATGAAAGCTAAAGAAATGCCGTGTTGTTTATATGTTTCGCTCTGTGCCAAAAACTTGGGAGATAGAATTATTTGTTGAAATACAACGCTATAGTGAATGAGCACTGCTAATGATCATCAACTGGGATGAAACAGCTTCAAAGTGTTTCCTTAGTTACTCAGTAGTGAGCGCTGATATCACATGATGAGCAGAGTCCTTACCGCTAATTACTTGGTTTCGTAAAACTTCTTCAGATCAGAACATAATTCCACAGACGGCCGAATTCCCCGGATCTTTTGAATATACCCCAAGGGCACAGTCGATTTTATAAAGCACAGAATGCTATAAAACCTTTTGACTGTTCTAATTCCAGTCACCTTGTGGAAGAATTTACGAAGGATTTCCTTTCCCGCTAACGGGCTAGTTCCATCACCGAATACGATAAACAAAACGTAAAAGCGTTATCCGTCTTCACAAATTACACATGCATAGTTTTGCCTTAATATTTGAAAAAGTATAGAAATCCTCAATATAAGTGAAGTAATAAAGCGGAAACTAGTTTACACTCACTCAGGTTTGACATGCAGGAAAGAATCCAAGTAAGCAGCTTAAGAACCTGGGAGAGATAGGACTGATTTATGGACAATTGCATGCAGATTTCACGCATTATACCAATTCTTTTATCACGAATAAAAGACAGGTCAAAGATGGGGTTGCATTTTTCTCTGCTTGTCAATCAATGACTTGGTAGAAAGAAACATAATTGCAGCACATTTCACCAGGTGCTTCCGGTTGAAATTCCTGTCCATTCAATGGAACTGTGTGAAAACCACCGGTAGTTGGTATGCACCATGTTGTCGAGTTGTGAGAGTTGGCACACGTGACTTAATCCAGAATCTCGGTAGAAGTCATTATTCTTAAATCGAACACAGAAGAAAACCCCATCCATTTTTCTATCTGCAATAATTTATTCAGTTTGCTTTAACTTCTCGTGCTGAATCAAACATCTTTCCGAGAACGATCTTCAAGGAGTATACTTTGAAAGCCTGAATCAGCAGTTCACTTAGATCATACGCCATTTGATTCTTACTATGACTTGGGTCCGTGAGAAATTTTCAAACTGCGCAGCTTACAAGGAACATGAAATTTTGTCTCGTATAAATAAAGTCAACGATAGTTTTGCGCATGGCCTTTCGCCTTACATCACATGTAGTTCAGCTTCTATCCTTTCGTACCAAAAACATATTTGAGTGCCTTACCAATTTTACCCTTGATGATACTTGAGTAGGGTCGGGCAACGTTTTTGAACGCAATTTTTTGACTTCGAATCGTGATAACCAAGTTTATCCTTTCGAAAGGATCATCAAAAGTTTGGTAAATCGTCAGTTTTAATTCTACTTACGTTTCTGCTAAATGGACATCTAAGGTGTTGAAAAACCGCGTCCATTTGCTTCCTCGCCATCTGCTGAAAAAACAGCAACCGTTTGCATCCGCAATTCATATTTTCCGAGTCCTAAATGGGGCTTTCTGATCTGCCAAATTTGTGTTTTGCAAAAACAAGAAACTGTGACGTTTGCTCTACTGCTACCTTATTTAAAATTGAACCCGGCTAAACTGGATGACGTACAAAGCATTTTATTTGGTTGCTAGATGTATTCCGATTATTTCGACCGCATTCGTGCAAAGCCAAGTCTCATCAGACCGATGAAGAGGTTTTGCGACACGGACCATCAACTGAACCCGATCATGGTTATGACAACTCAAATGAATCCTATTTTTCCCGTCCAAGTGTCATTTACTGTGCACGGTTTATCCATTTATTCATTTGTTTGCTCACGTATCAAGGAAGCCCATATTTTTACGACAGCAGACTGACTGATATTCGCTTTAGTCTGCTCAAGTTTTATAAGCCGTTTAGTTGGAACGACTGGGCAAATGTCTCAAGTGGCGTTGCAAACAGGCTCCATCGAACAGCACAGTTATTTCCCGATACGAAAGGAGACAGCGCGACGGGACTATCCATATTGGGGGACCTTTGAAAACTGATTCAAGTCCTTCAGTTAAAGGAGTTCTTGTTTGGGACTTCCCATATTATTTTGGAATACAAGTCATCATATGACATAAGTGGATACCAATAAAATGAGTCATTTTCCTCTGGGATGTTCATTGCGAATTGCCGTACCCCGTGCCCTGGTTGGTCTGGCAAAGCATCATAATTGAGGCTATGTTGCAATGTTTTAGGCTTGAAAAGCTAAAGTATTTCATGATCCTTTTTACCTTCTCTAACTGGACACTTTTTGTTGGGCATTTTTATTGCGGCGCATATGCAGTAACGTTTTTAGCTGGTGCAGTTTTGTGTGCAGGGAACTTGCAGGGTAATTGTTAGATTTGTTACGTTTCCATTCGAAATTCCAAAGAGGCGCCTGAAATAAATAGACAAATAATCATTCAGAGCCAATAGATGCATGAAAGAGTCTAGGATAGTGAACGTCCACTCAAATGAAAGGCAATGACCATGTACGTTTTTCAGTGCCCACGTCAACCATTGCTTAGGTTATCTAATCTTGAATACGTCTACTCACTTTCGCAACAGATGCCCTAGGCTCATAAGTAGTTTTGTAGATTGGCGGATGGACCAGGACACTGAAACCGCAGAAGAATTTGAATCCATTCACATCCAAAGTGTCTGTGTAGCTGACGTTATAAGCCTTCATTTTTCTACCTACTTAAGGAAACTCTAATACCCTGCAAAAACGAAACTGAAACAAAACAGCAAACAGGATTGTACGAATTACGGACATCTAGTCGGACCACCCGTGGACAAATGGGTAGGAATTCTAATGAGCGTATAGGCCTCAAATTACGCATCTGACGCCTAAGAATAAGACCTTGCATTGGAAACGGAGTCATCATCCTGGATCGGAAATTGGCAAGAATGTGAATCAATTCTTTTGTTTAACAGAATCGCACAAGAATGCAAGACCTAGGGAAGCTGAGTAAATCTATGACTTTGGAGATGGCTGTATTCAATGAGGAGTACGCGGACAAGATTATAGCCTGTTGTTTTACGCACCTAGGGTTCAGGATTATCCTCACTTTGATGGTACTTTAATTGGCAACGTTTTATTGACGTCAACCCGGTCCATGAAATTTATGCGAGTAAATTTATCATAGGTAGCACAGCTGAAAGTAAGAACAGAAGGTGATTTCACTGAACGGACAGAAAACCCATGTAACGAATGACTCAACAAAATCAGATCATTATACTCCCCGAGAATTTTGGCCTGCTTGAAACCGAAATGAATTTTCTGAGGGAGCAGCAATGTATACAGCGAAAACAAGAATGATGGTGTGGATGTCAAACGTTTGCATGAGTAAACAAATCTATGAAACTATTATCAAAGAACTCGTTCCCCTCTGTCCTGGTCATCGCCCGTTGTAAATAAATGAAATTCGGCAAAAGGTTGGCAAATAAAAGCAAACTAGCAAACGTCTTCTGCAGAAGCAAAAAAGATTCCAAATGAATTAGGAACAATTAACTGTATTACACGGTGGTCCAAACCGATTCCAACCAAGAAATACAAACAGCGACATTTAATTTCTTCAGTATATCAGAAGGACGGTTGCTCAGCTGTTTGTGTTACGCTGCTTTTGGTGTTGTCTTGGGAGATGAACAAAACAATTTTGACGAAAAATCGCGAAGACAAGTCGGAATCCATCAAACATATAACCAGTTTGGTTAATGGTGAATACAATTTATTTGGCCCAAGTTTACTTATTCGAATTTGCTGAACATAGAGTCAGTTTGCTTAGTCATGGGACCAGAATCCCCTATCATCCAATCACATTTGTGATCTGAAATTATGATTTCTACCCGCCGGTACATTCTGTCAAATAGCGCCTAAGTTCCAAATCAGTGTCAGTAAGTGGTCCACTTTAGTTGTTCTTGTAAAATTTACAGAGGTAAACATTCTTTAAGGCTAACAGTGATAGATCATAGCTCCGCGCAAATAGCAACAAGTGTTGGTCAGATTCTCGTTTCAATTCAACTGGCCATTTCTCTTCATATCATCAGGAACACTGAACCTTGTCTTGATCAAGAAAATTAACTTGAATTGCCAGTTGGTGGCAACCAAATAAGGTGAAGATTGTGAGGAAACAGAAACGAATCCAACAAGCTTTTCCCTATATGCTAGCTCGGTAAGCAAACCGAATAATGGGCAATATGATATCACGTTTTAAAAGTGAGGCATATTTTAAAAGTTTTTGCGATAACAGTTTCGCCTTGGTTGCGTCTAATGAAAATGATAGCTATTCGGGTGTGAAATTTCCTATTTTCGGTTCTCAGAGTCTCATTACCATACAAAATGCACTTATTTGGTGAAGTGGACGAACATACTCAGATCTGACATTTGCCAAGTCTAACTAGTTGATGGTGAAAACAAAATTTCGATCGAAAGAAACTTGGTAAATTTTGTTGTTCCGTACAGATCTTCCTTTTGCATAATTAATAATGCACTTCATCTGCTAAATTTACTCGGGTTTACAACTCGAGTTTGCTTGCAGTGCACTTATATCGGTTCATTTTGTTGCTTGTAAGCTGTCTGAAATTGGCCAGACAGGCCCGTTGATTGCGTTAAGTTTGGTTATTGAACAGAAAGCCGAACTTCTGTATGAATGGTAACAAGACTACCCGCTGCTTGGTGGGATTTACTTCCAAAGAAAACTCATAATGAAAAAAGTTGTGAGTTACCGCTTGTTAGGTTAAAATAAAGAGAAAAGTAGCAGGTATTCAGGCCAATTCCGGTCTCAACCTGAGCTAAACAATATTATCCATTTCCAGAAGGAATGCATTATAATGTACCGAAAACGCTCCAGCATGTGTTTGTTAATTTTAAAAATTATTTTTGTTGTCTCATTTTGTTTTTTTAAGCTTGAAGGGTGAATGCTTAAGTGTCACTTCGAACTGATTGAGGTCAGCGGAATGCGACGTACATTGAGTCGGACACGGCAGAAGTTGTCTTCCTGGTTCGGAATGCACAAATTGGCCAAGCTGTTGAGCAGACCTACCAGGGCTTGGGTCAGCCGTTGACCTTCCGAATATTTTGAACGGAGCTTGGACAGCCACGAACCACCGGCTACGACGGTGGCCAAGCGGATAATGTCGTGGCCTTCAGACGTGAAGTTCGCGGGTTCGAATCCTCTCCCCGCCGGTCAACTTCCCCGCCCGGCAGATCTTTGTTGGCCGCGGTCTCCTTTCTGAAAAATTGTGTACATTGTTGTTTCATTAATAGAGGAATTAAAAAGTAGAAGATAAAAAGAAAATCTCATTAGATTATCTACCATGAAGCCAGGTAAATTTGTGCCAGAAATTAGCCTTGGCTAATAGGCAAACCACGTTGATGGACAACATTCATGCATTTTAAGTTTTCCCTCATAGTTGGGTAGCGGGTGGTCTTCAACCGTGAACTATTTCTGAATAAATAGACCAGCCGAGTAGGTTTTACGAATGAGCGACGGTTCTGGCAGAGGTGTAACGGAAGCTAATCAGGACACAAAGTTAGTTTGTTCTTTCAGCAACAACTTTGAGAAACTTTTTATGTTCTAAAAGTTTGTTCGTGAGGGGCACAATTCGACGAAAGCTGATAATTCGACTGGCAAATGTCAAAATGAATGATGGTCTATGGTGCGAAATATACTTTGGCATAGCCTAACAAATCTGGCATTTTCGTCACCAGCTTTGGATGTTTATTTTATCGTTTTTTAAGAAAGTCAGTCGCAAAAATCTCGGGAGTTTGACCGAGCGTTGGCAAGCATATGGAAACAAATTATGTTTGGTTCGTTTAGCCCTGGTAATTATGGATGAACTTTTTAATGCAATAGTTTCGTAGATGGAAATCTGCAAAATGTAATAACCCAAATATTTGGTGCATCGAAAGAACGAGTTTTCGCTCCGTTGTTTGTTTCCTAAGCTAATAGAAAGTCGAAATATTTCAGGAAGCAAGCGACTGATTTCGCGGTTATTACCACTATTCCGGTATATATGGTCCATGCTTTCCTGTCCAGTTAATTTCATATTTGTCCAATCCTTTGTTATGTTGAATCTAGAATGCTTTTCGAATCCTTACGAACCTGAAGGATGATTAGTTCGGTGGTAGTGAAACAAATAAGATTGTGGCAGTTGGACGTGAAGGGCGCTAATTCCATTCCTCACACGGCAGGTTGACTTACCACTTATAAACCCTCGGTATGCTGCGGTCCCTTTCCTAAAAGTTATGTGCAATGTTAGTTCATCACAAAGAGATAATAAAGACAAAACAATCAACCTAATAGAGAATCATACAGTGACTGAAAGTGATAGTTGCCTGGCGTTTAATTAATATTGTCCAGTCTGTAAATGTGCAGGCGAGATAAAATGAAACGGAAACATTATATGCAGATTTTCGAGCAAATAGGACGTCGTTTGTCCGCAAGCGAGAAAAACGAAACAGCAGAAAAAACTCTCAGAATGAGAAAATCGAATATGAACGTGTTTCTGTTCACGCTCAACTGAGGATAAGCTTTCCATGTTCAGTTCGCCTGCTTGCATCGAATGAATGTTGACGGAGTGGCAGTTGCTGTTTGTGTATCATGAATCCGGTGCTTGAGAGGATGAGAGATAGCGAATGGAATACTGCAGCGGTCAATGTGCGAATTCGCCACAGAAACTTTCAACAATTTGGGTCATTGCGACTCGGTGGAAGCAACACAACTGTATGGATCTATCAGTAGTACTGAATGCATTTCATGGTTCAGAAAATCTTATCTTATCTTATCTTATCTTATCTGTCACCCGTCGTTCGTGGATGGTATGTCACATTTCTATCCGGAGGAGGCATGTGTGTTTATTTTGAACAGAATGCCCTCTGACAGACTTGGGATAGTTATTTGTTTATCGACGATGAACACATATGGGTCGCCGGAACAGAATTTTAAAGTGTATAAATCCATGGAGTTCACTAGATTTTGTCTGTTTTGAAGATATATTTGGGTTTGTTTTCAATATCAGAAAGCGGGACATGGCTATCAAACACCATGTTTCAGCAAATGCTCCTAGATTATGTAGAACAGCAGGCATGAAGACTACCTTAGATGGACTTTCTCACAAGGAGCTATTTTGTAATGCTTACTGGCATAGCACAGAAGAGCGCTTAGTCACATGTCGAACATGTGCGTAATTTTGAAATGAGATATAAAAGAAACGGGGACTCAAATCATGATTGACGCCCAGCGTCTCAAATAGCTAAATAAAGCGGAGCGCAGTCAATGAACTCCCGATTTTTTGCGAGGATTAATAAAACACCACTTGTCTGTCAAAACAAAAGAGTTAAAAAGTGAGATAATTCTAGGTGAAGGGAAATCAAAGGCGGTGTGAAGTGCAAGTAATAACCCAATCACCTCAGTCGGTTAGGTTTTAAATTTTGTTGGTCTGTGCGACATATTTATCGAATGCTAACTTTGGTTTGTACGAGGAACTCTCTAGAATCGGACGCGTTGCTTCCGATCCTGTATTTTTCTGCCCAAACACATCAGAATATACACCACAAAGAGACGAAATTCACCTCGAGATTCGCTTGCAATTAGGCAGTGAACAAAGTCGTGCACACGTGATGGAATGGCAAATATGCACTCCTACTATTACAGGGCGAAGGAATTGGTGGTTTACAATTGTACACAAACAATTGTCTTAGTACATCAGCAGTCACCTCATGTTGGTTTTCACAATCCCAGGTGTTCATGCGTGGTTGCTTGTTGAGCATACACTGTTGCTGTATGTAAAATGAGTTAAAGTAGCCTCCTAACCCCTTAAATGACCAATTCTAGCATAAAATTATTGATATTGTACCTGTGTACCACAACGAAAACAGAAAGACCAAAACGCTGTTGGATAATGTAGATGGCACTATTTTATTTCAGCCCATTTCCGAATCACTTTTTAAACCTTCTCTCTTCTCGAATTTCAACATGTTCCAGTTTCATAAGCACAGAAAACTCAGTCGTGATATTGAATTTCCCGCTCAGCTCACTTGTTCTGCTTGGAACACAGTGAGCATCAACTCAAAATGCTTGAAATTGCAGAGTTTCCATTTTCAAAATCACCGAGGACGCAAATTCTACCAGCAATCAAGGACAAACTCAGTCTGTTTAATAAACTTTACTTATTTTAGTACTACAATTAAATCTTATCGTGGCCTGCTTTGTAGCGGATGGAGAAAACGCGTTAGAGGATGAAAGCATTCGTCACCGATAGGCTTAGTAAGAACGTCACTACGATGCAGTTTACTGACTTTGCATTTTAGTTATCACGCAGTGACGTAATTAAATGAAGTTTTGATCATTTTCATCAAAAAATCGAACTGAACGATAGTGCACCTTCTTTTCGACCCGATTCTTTGGAGATCAAAAAAAGTCTGTATCATAAACTTGCAGTCAGAAAAAAAATCAAACGATACAATGAGCAAACCGGATAAACATTATTTTTTACTTTTTTGTTTCTGTATGCTAGTTAATTAGATGATAAATAATGAGCAAAGTGTTTTTTATGCGATTTGAAATATCCAACTACTAAGGCAAGTTCGAATGATGCCGAAAAGACGCTTTCATCCGTAGTCCTGTTCTCCTTTACAAACTGTGTGCATGAATAGCACCATCTCGCTATGCAAAATGACAGCGGCTAATTGGTCAACATCCCAGCACGTCGACCCTCATACCATCTCGAGGCCTGAATAACCATTTTAAGGCATGATATCACCGCAAATGCTATTACTTCTTGAGAAATTCCACCCAGCTTATAACATTCGGGCTTTGATTAGAACTTGAAATGGGGATGAACGACGCTGGACTCAAGTATTCTAATCTGTTTCCGTGGATGATTTCGAGAAATAACAAAATCTCACGATATAACGATAAATAATAATTTGGGCTGTCATCAATTACGGTTCAGTCTTCATTGATGTCATGTTGTAGTTTAGGGCTGATGATTGAAATGCGAGTAAACATCGTGAATGCCAATCCAGTCCGAAGTACGGTAGATATGTAAAGGTTATTACTGAATTCATGAACGGAATAGCCATATTATGCTCCCATATACTTCCAAGTGGTCAAACGAGAACATTTTCAGATCTCATTGGTACAAAATGTGCTTCAATCGAGTGCAAAGTAGACAATTTACGTGACTAACTAGATTTTGCTAAATTTCTCAACTAATTTGCGAACAAATTAATTAATTCCAGACTAGTAATTATCTTACCTTTTTATAACTTCGCATGCTTTTGGTTAGAGGCCCAAATTCTGCAACAGAAATGCGATCAGGAGCGATTATTTTGTTCCGAAAAACAACTTTCTAAATTTTCGAATTCATTACTAAAACATTTTCGGAATTCGAAGAAAAGTTTTGCTGACGAGACAATGTCTTTTTCTGTGGAGAACCTCTTTGGTGGCATTGATTTCGGACTCGTTTTGATGCCGGTAGAAAGAAAAAACGCTACGGTAACTCGATGGCCGATTTTCATAGTCGTTAAACTAGTCAAGTATTCACTTTCAGGGTACCCGAACCTGGCAACTGTGCAGAGAATAACTAATTTGAAGGTGAATCGCTATGATATTTTTGTCAGATGGGTTCTAGTTAAAAGACATTTTTGCTGTACTACCAGATACATTGTGCCAGATATACCGTTGCGTCCCCGTTCATATTTTGTTTATGGTTTCAGTTCACTGTTTATCTCCTCGATGCCTCACCCACTGCGCTTTTATTCAGGTCCCGGGTCGCAGTTTGGACTAGCGGAAGAGTTAAGCACCAAAGTGGCATTGCAAGTGCTGCTTTAGATAAAAGTAAGAACTTGTTGCTTTTGTGTTCCCCACATCCGCTGCTTTCTTACTAGTACGGCAAAGTGCATCATTTACACGAAAAGTTTCGCCGTCAAATGGATGTTGCCAGGTGGGTATTTTGACCAAAGTTGGAAAGAATTGAACCAATCATCTTTAGATTGAGACATCAAGGTATTTATCACTTGATTACCGCCTCTATTATGCCGACAATCGAAAAAACAGGCGTTGTTTCAATGCCACGCTTTGTTACCGCGTTTGTAAATGTTGTTTCCTAAGTACTTTGGTGTTACTGATATCATTCACAAAGACGTAGAAATGGACAGAAACATAAAATTGCAGTGGAGATCTTTTTAAATTTTCCCGTTGTTTAATGTTCAAAAACAAATAAAGGAAATATTATTTAACAAGTTGTTCACATCATTTTTACCTGTTTCTAAGTCCTGTGATCACATGGTTATTAGTGAACTGTAAACCGCACATATAAGTGAGCCTCTAAACCAGTCCATAATTGCTTCCATTATTACGCAGACCCTTGAAAGCTGCAGATTATATGGATCCAACGTATGTTCACATTGTGAACAAAATTCAGAGTTTTCCCTTGTGGTACAGCTACATAGGGGAACTTTTTGATATCACGGCTTATCCGGAGGATACATGCAAGGCTCCTAATGGACGTGTGAATTCACTTGGTACCCAGTGGTAATCGCCAATGGGGATCAATTCGGTAAACTCTGTTCACGTGTTCATATGATTGTTTAGAGCCTACTAAAGCTCAAATACAAATGGAATGCATTTGCAAGGGTGCCTGTAATTTGGAGGAAAACAATACACTAACAGCCGATATGAGATTTGACTTTCACTTCACCATACCCGTATTTCGTGACGAAACTGATGCACGGCAAAATTTCCTGCCATATGCGGACAAAACTCGTCCCCGTCAAAGACTTTAATAACGAGAACAAACTGTGATTGGGAAATTCAGTAATGATTTGTTTTACATTAAAAATGTGGGAATGAGTGGCGTTTGCTTCCGATCGTGAAACTTCAGCTACATAAGGAAATGATTGATGTCCAGACATGACAGGACAATTCAATAAAAATCTACGCCTAAAACAGACTTCTAGACAGTCATACGTTATTGCTTAATAATTCTCTGAACAGGTGGCATTGTTACAAGTACAACTTTAATAAAATATCGTCACCAGTTACATTTCGTGTAGCAGATTGTTACATATTAATTACCAGGTGCTGCAAAATGCTTCCGGAAAAGTCGCCAGCTTGGAGCCAATCACTTGGGTCTACTCACTACGTTGTGTCGACAAAACGGGATTACACGACGGGCAAACGGATTGAGCAGAAACGGATGTGAATTTGACTGAATGCAATTTTCGAATAAGGGTTGACCACATCCTGACGATAAAGTATTTATTCCGTGTTGTATGTGAAACTGCCTTTACCATGCAAAAATCGGAAGTGGATAATTGCTTTGGCCATGTCGTCGAATCACTGGTAACCATTAGGCAGATAATGAAAGCAGACGAACAGTGTTCCGACGTTCTCACGCCCGAAGCGATGCATTACGTAGAGTTTTTGTGAGACCGTTAATCAAAAGCAATGCTACTTACTACATTCCGATTAAATTGGAAATATTTTGATATTTCCAGGTCAATGCACTAGGGACTAATTGAAAATCAAAAAAAAACAGACGAGTGAGTAAAAACAAACAAATGTCATTTCTTCCTGACAGCACGGGGCAGACTGATGTATCCAGTCACTACTGAATCTTACTTCAAGATAAACCATGCAAACCATTTCGCAGTGTCGTACGACTACGGAACTTGCTTGATTGTATTTCTAAATTGCCATCCTGGGCCACTCGCAAACAAAACACACAGCTCGATCAGAAAACCATCCAAAATGGTTTCTGATCGTTGCCAATTACCTGCTTTTGGATACGCGGATTTTGGTGGCTAATGGGATCGAGCACCTGCTTTCTGAGTAGAAAGTTATCGATCATTTCGATGTGCACTATGTTAAGTTTTGGCATTAAAGAGAATATCCGGTTTTTGTGCGATCTGTATAAGTTGCATGGCCGTTTTAAATCTACGATGCAACAGTCGGTCGTTCCTTGGTGAAATGAAAATATTTGTTACCAAGCCATTTGTTGCTGCCTTTAAAACCGAATTGGATTAATGTGGATTGAAAGCAAATAACAAGTTGAACTCTATCAAGTCAACTACCACTTCCTAACGCAGAATAAAGAAGAAGACGTCTGCCCTCTTTACTTTTGTATACCTTCACCAACTCTGACGATAAAGGACAAGTTTGGCAGACGCAAGCATTTGTTTGTTAGACGAAAACTAATCGCTTGTATTGATTTCCTATGGTAAACAGTGGACGATCGATTAGTCCGTTGCCCTGTTCGGCCATCAATACTATACTCTGGAAATTTTTTCGCTTATATTATAGACAGAATCAATCAATGTAGTATCGCTGCATTTGGGATGACCTTTGACTACAATGATGTGACGACTGAAGACCTATTTCCTAGAGGCAAGTACCTGGGAAGATGTGCCGTCGACAGTGGCCGAAAAGTGTAGCCTGGTCTATTGTTTGGAGCTGCAAAAACTAATTTAAAAAAACAGTTACAAGTTTCATTGGTTCAAATTTCCCTCAGTTAGGCATGCGCATCAGGTGACAGTAAGTTCGATTTCTTATAAATCTTGGTTCCAAATAAAGCTCGGTGCGTGTATTTTTATGTATGTTTCCTTTTTTACTGAATTAGACTGATCTCAGATCTGTCCCTATTAATTTCCTTGAAATTACCCTTTCCTCATGGATTAAATCGCTAAATAAACAGATTATTACTGGTTCTCGACGGCTTGTCTCGTTGCGGCTGACGTTTAGTGAACGTTCAGTGGAATGTAATATGTTTTCGAAACTGCTGAACAGCATTTGGTGAGAGCTGGTCTAATGTGAAAAACATTGTTCGGAAAAATTAGGACTACGATCATTTCTCTGGCAACGAGTAAGTGGAATATAAATCTACAAAATTTGGAACTATTATGAACATAACAGCGTCCAAAGTGAAACAAAAAGTAAAAATACGTCAAGAGTGAATTCCTGCAGATACTGGGACAAATTTATTTTGACTCTGTTCACCGAAATGCGTTCCACTAGCTGAGCAAGGGTTGCATGAAACCGATCCTGAGCGGTTTTGTATCTAAAGTACACGTCAACCTGGTGCACCTTGAATGACGTCTGTCAGTTTGTTCAAAGTTAATTTAGGTCAAACACTTCCATAATTGGGGTCTGAAAAATAATGTCAAACCCCATGGCGAATTCCAGATACTCTCAGAGCGAGAATAAAATTCAGTGAAAAACCAACAGTTGGTTTGGAGGCTGCCATGTCCTCGAAATCGATGTCACGATATATGTGTAGGAAATCCTATTACCTTCGTTGTACAGTCGATGGTGTGTATTTCACCACCGGAACGTGCACAGCTTTCATGTGTGGACATTTAGTATAGCCTGTCGGAGGGGAGGAGTCGCTGAGACTATGTGCAGGCTCCTTCGAATATTTTGTACATAGGTATCCCGAGACATCTGATTGGTCCGTGGATCCATATAACTGTGCACTTGGCAATACGATACGCGGGTATGTTACGGTAAAAAGAGGAAATTTCATTTTCAATTATATTATGGGTTTTTGAATTTTCCTGTTTGATGGAAAACTGAGGCAACCCCCTAGAAGATTATTTGTTTGTGGTATCTTAATTATTGCGAGGCGCAACTTTTTAGGGACAAGCATTTATAATCTTGCCAATAAGTAACTGATTTCATTTATAACAGAACTACATGTCCGAAGATAAGTATATCATGAAATTACCTTATCAGAGTCAATGTTCCGAAATCAACTGGGCTGGCTTGAGTGTACAGCACGAAATTGGTTGTCATTTGTTCGCCGACATCTGCATCAACCAGTGGATGAAGTTTAATCTCGCCATGGATGATATGAGAGAAACATAAGTCTAATCAGCTTCAGCCAGCGCGGCAAATCGGAGCACAGAGAAAAGGCAAGCAAATCAGTCTTTTCAAGGTGGAAAATACCACTACCACCGTTTAGTAGTGTGAAATCCACTAATCGTCACTCCTACACTTCGGATTCGACCCGATAGGACAGCCTAGAAACAAAGGTACTAAATGTATGGTATTGAGCAATACGTTATTTGTCAATGATAACATCTATTCACTGGCCAGGTATGATTCTGAAAATTAACGGTGAAAAATAAATGCGATCAAATATTTTTGTTCTACCCTTGCGAGTCAGTCAAAAAGAGATGCGATCGACCGGCTTCGAATTTATTACGGACAGTAATTTTTACTCAGCCGTTGGCGAATCGGCTACCGACTTTGCAATTTATATGAATAAACGAATAAACTTGCCCGTATGATGGAAATAACGGTAAAATTAACATATGCAAATGTGGTTAATTGTGTTCGTTTCTTTTTTTACTTTGGCTAGGACAGTCAGTACTGCTCAGTATAAAATTTATCTAACTGTAGGTAGCAAATAAAATCACAATTTATTTGATCGTTCCCCAGAAAACCTTCCCACTCGTATATTGAAAAGCCAGCAGGCTGATTATGTCAAAACAAAAAGGAATTTTAAAAAAATTTTCTCTAAATCTTCCTCGGAATTATCTGTTCTCGGTCCGTTGACGGGATGAACATTATTCACGTGTACCGAAATATGCCCATGAGTTAACAAACGATTTGAATGTTATGCGAGGAAAACACGAAGTGAACTAGTAATGAAAATTGCAAAGGACAATTTGACTCCTGACATCGGATTTCTGGAACAATAATCTGCGCAGTTAATTCGTGTCGTCACGATACCGGAAGTTGTTTGAACACTCACTCGTTTACCACGAACCAAGGTTAAACATTCACTTGTCGTTGCTCAGTTTTCTATCTGAGGAGGTAACCCTATGGAGCTGAAATTTCTGCATGTTACAGTTCTAGTTGTTACATGATTCGAAGGACAAGGTATACGATATTATTTGTCTTGCTGGCAAGCGGAGAGTTTTCTGAGATCCGTAGAAATTGAAATTACGGCAAAGTAATCAAATCAACAACGATTCCATTGGCAATACGGCTGTTATGTTCATCTCTCCTGTCAATGCCCTTCGTAAACAGATTGGGCCATACCAGCTGACTCCATATACGCTTGATTTAAATGGTAAGATGCTTTCGAGGACTTTGAGGAAAGTTGTTCGTAACTAAATCCGCGTTAATGGTTATGAAAAGAGTAGTTGTGAAACAATATAAGCCCGATGTTTTTATACCATGTTTCCGGGGATTCCTTATAGTTTATTCACATCAACTCAACATTGAAACCATAGAAAGCAGAGGACAACATTTTCATTAGTTGACGACAATCATCAACCCAATGCGCATTCATGTCTTATCTCAATACTTGTAAGCTGCCTGTTTTTGACCCCTGACTCATGTGAAGCCTTTGAATTATTGATCACATCAACAAAATTAGCTACTGTAGTCATTTATTTCGAACCCCTTATTTGATATACTTCATTGACAGTAAGACATTACTGGTAAGAATATAATGTATTTTATATTCTGAGAGAACTGTATAAACAACACCAGGGATACACTAAGTTTTGCAAAGTAAAGTCATAACCTGTACAAGTTAAAATAACGTATGTGCCACTCATACCCAGCTCGATTTCCACGGAAACGTAGTTTCTCAGGCTCATTAATTAAAAGTAAAACGTCCTTGCGTTGGACATCTTCAGCTGTTTGGTCAATAATTGTGTGCTCATATTCACAAAAGCCTTTTTTGCGACGCAGCTAGTAAAAAATTATATGACACATCATTTTGATGGAACCTAGGGCTTACTACCACAATGCAACAGCATCATTTGAAAAAAATGAGTTATGAAGTTCAGGAAACCTGTGTAAGCCAGCCCAACTAAACTAGCAGCTAAGCTGTTTGACTCGCAATCGTTTCTCCTTTGTCTGAATCCCAATTCTAGCAAGGTGAAAATGTACCGCTAGTGATTCCTAAAGCGGTGCACGCCAATAAATTACCACGATCCAATGGTTTTTTGCCGATTATTTGGACCCCGAAACTTAAAATTCAATCATTGTTGTTCGCCTGGCGTTTGACTCGTTCTTGCTGCGAGGTCGGAACAAACAGGCATTCATGTAAGTGCGATATTACCGGTTGCCTGTTTTAGCAATAACGACAAATGGAATTGCGTACGCACTTGTCCCTTAAACATGAAAGGTCTACAAAGTATATTTTCGAAACATTTGAGCCACACCTTCTCAGGGGCACTGGGCAGCCAATTCTTTAAAAATCACATTTAGCTTTGGTGTTCCTTCAAAATAAGAAAGGTCCAAAATCCAAATCCGCGAGGCAAGGATAGCAGAAAACAGGTCCTGCTTTCCCAATCCAGTTATCGATTACTTGATACTAGTAACCGTTGGTCTAACCAACTAAGTACAGAGTGGCAAAAATTCTTTTTGTGATTTATCAAGTCGCTGGACGAATAACCGTAGAGCGGTCAAGATCCGAAGATCATTGTGCGATTGCCCGTCGGTCGTATGGATCGACCGCCAGTTGTTACCAACAGGATAGTGTTTGAATCTGAACACCGCGTGCTAAATCATGTCCTTTGAAAACCCAAATGTTACAATTGCTGATCACAATGAATATCACAATGTGGAGATGCAAACCATCCAAGCAGTTCACCGCAATTAGTGCTTGACTTTGGTGACAGTATAAATTGTCCTAACTCTGGAAACGCAAAATGTGATTTCCCCCCCACATGTAGTGGTCAGTCTCTGATGGAATTAATCGAAATGTTTTTAGAACAAACAACACAACACGATGGTTTTCTGTGCAAGCACGTGTCGCGAAATGACTGTATAATTTAAATCCGTCTTTTCTCTGCTGATGACAAAGGAGAGCTCGTACACCGCTACCGGGCTATTTGCAGCCGTGCAATAATCAATTTCTCCCAACACAACGCCGTTTTAGTTATGACGTTAATACATCGTTATGATTGCCTTCATATGCACCTTAATTCACCGATGGCACCAAATACATTGCTCGTCTCTTTTATATGCAGTGTAGATTAAAAATAGACATCAAAGTTGGGCAGCTTGATGATCACAACGCGTGACCTTGCTCTGTTTCGCACACGTGACAGATACAAGCGATACGAGATGTCCCTTACTTCCAATTTAATACCGAAGCATTCGAAATTCGATATCAGTTCATCTAATTGAAGCCAAACTGAGAGATTGAAAAAAGCATGTTTAGGCAATTCCCATCACGTTCTGGAAGGACAGACAAACTTTTAACTGTAGCCACTTTTTATAGAAAAACGGATGAAAAAGTTGGCCTTGAACAGCAAGACTGTCCCTTTTACTTAAATGATTTTCTACTATGGTTCACGTAGGTGAACAAAAATTTGTGGCTCTCGAAAGTTAGCCACATTAAATGAGGACGCATTTCATAGTAGTTTGCAAATGCAACTTGTCTCCCCGTTGTTTCAGGTGGTAAACGTTACGTAAAATTGGAAATCAGCTTAGGCAGCATGCATTTGAAAGTAAACGCTACTCAGTGAAACCGACATGACTACTTTCAGTTGTCAGCAAGATACTCATCACTACGTGCCTATGGTAACGACTTTCAAGCGTAAATCACACAAGTGAAAATGTAGCATTGCATGGACAACTATTTCAAGAGAGTATTGAATTCTGAATTTGAATCTAATGTAACCTATTTGGAAGCGGTCTAATTATCTCCCGGGATAGTTTTCCCGGATTGAGGTTAACGGTCAGGTCTACGGTAGTTAGGCAAGATAAATTCCACTCAGCGCTTCGCTTCAAGGTCGTCAGTGGTTTGATTGGAGTTGCAACCGATAAGGCGGAAATGTTAGGCAGCTGTTTTCCGATGAAGGTGTTTTGAATATTCCCAGATGCAAGGAAATTAAATACACGATTCAACCGCGGAAGTAAAATACAACAATTTTTAGAGAGACCAATCCAAATGAAAATCATTCATACTGGTACCGATGCACAAGCAATATGGTGAATGGATGCTAAACTGAACCCAGATAAAATCTTCTTTTGATTACAGTTACCTCTACAGGGTGAAATCTGTGCAAGACCATCGAGGCACAATGAAGTTTCGTGACTGTTCTTAGAACGCTTCTTTCAAATTTCCTGGAAGAAAACCTGAAAAATTTATTTGAAGGCTCCATATTTCAGCCAGCCAAAAACGCACATCCTTACTCTCTTTGTGACATCACTTGACAAAGGAAAACAGAAAATTGCCATTCTGGAGTTTAACTTAAATGAGTTGTGAAGTGCAGTGAATAAGACACAAACGGGTTTTCAATGCGACTAACTCTGTGACATTCTCTGACAACGCCGGCCGGTTCACGGACAAAGTAGTTAGTGCATACCAAATATACATTTTTACTCCACCGCGTTACTGCTGCCGCCTACCTCATCACAGCGTGCATAAGTTAAGAAATCATTCCAATCGCAAAACATCTCAACACTTTGTCTTTGTCCAAAATCCGAAGAAGAAACTAGCCGGGGACGGTGAAGGCAACGTTGGGCGGCTAGCAGCGATCTCAGAGACACGTCCCTGAAAATCAGAGCAATGACAGAGATAGGTATACTAGGACAACTTCGCTTTCCACTCCTACAAAAACAAAAAGCCAACACAAATGGCGTGAATGTAAAATAAATTTCCAGAAGTTCATGTGTTAGCAGTCCCTTTTAATTGAATCTAATGAAAACAAAACTCGAGATATCATTAAAATATTCACTGGCATATGGATGTGCTTCACGCTAGTCCAAAATAGCCAACCTCGTTTTGCCTGCTAGACTCATTCAAATTATCCTGTTCGCCCAAAACATTTGCAGTGAGTTTCGAACAAAAACGCATTCAGCTGAGGTGAATTTCATTTTAACAAAAAAATTTTTTCTTGATAAATGTGTTCATTGTATGCTTACTTTTGTTTACCTATTCACGTTGAACACATAAAAAATTTAGTTTTGCACACTTTTTCATTTTTTTGCCAAACAACTTTGTGCAAGCAGACGAAGTGAACGTAAAAAAATCTTTTCGGTCTAGCCTTGATGGATGAACTCTTGAGTATGATCGTCTAAGAAGACAAGGAACTTTTGCGATTCGGTGGCGACATTGTGCCAACCTCCTACGGAGTTTGCTTGACTTTTTGTTACCACTTTGATTTACTTTCCCTAAAACTTTTAATCCGTCGTCATGAGAAAAGTAATACAACGCTTATTTCCCATTTTCATTCATTGTTATGAACAGACAGATTTATGGATGCGAAGCGTCAACTCCACACCCACCGGTAAGCCACTTAAGATGATAATTGCTTGTGGTTCTCCAGTTTTTGACGAACAAATTACAAGCTCGGATAGACTGGAATTCTCTCCGACCGAGTCAGAAAATTGGATGAAAAATCAGGCATAAAATGCGAGAGACGATTCTTGGGGTGGAGGTCGTCCGCACAAGACTTCGGGAAAATTTTATCGGCTACCAAGGAAGGTTAGGAATACCACAGAAACGTATACAAATACAAGAATCGAATAGTTGTAGTTTAGTCATTGACAAATATTTTTTTCTGTAACCAAGTTGACAAAATATTTAGATCCGTAACCAAACACTGGCCTCTGGAACAAACGACATGATTTTTTGAGCTACTAAAATAACTGGAATCGCCTTGTTGAGCCTGATACGCTGCGTGTCGTCCACCGGTTCGTCTGGATTTCAGTAGACCCATCGCTTGTTTTAGCAAACGACAGAACATGTCACAATCTATGACACAATACACCGATACGAACTTACCGACGCAAAGCACCTCAAACCTGTTTAATCTTAAAATGTTTCGGTGGCATTGGGTCTCAGCCGTGATCTCAATCAATAGTCCAAAGACATACCGTGCAGCTGAAATCCCGATCTACTGGGACAGAGTGAGGCTAGGATTAGTAACATGTACCAGCCAGCATTTCCTGCACAGCATCGGTTGACTGTGAGCACCGATCCGCGTGGCATCAACCCACAAAACTCCTTACGCCTGCAACTCCACTCCCTTGGCCCAGTGTATTTGTTCCACTGAATTGGGAGCATACAGAAAAGAAGCTTGAAAACGCGGATGTCCTTTCGTTTAATGCATTTTGGAGGTGGAGCCAAACGAAGAGTGGTTCTATCATCAAATGTTTCACAGTGCTTGTAATCTCTGCTGCCAGTTACTTTACATAATCTGACAAAACAAAACCACGTTTTGTGCATGCAAATGAGTCTGCTTTTATATCTTTGTGATCAGGGGTCAAGGGAAATGAAAACCACGTATTGAGGTTAGTTGCAAGTTATCGTATAAAAATGGGCTCACAGGCAGCTAATTTACCTACCCGGATTTGTTTGTAACCGTCTGCAGCATACTGTACAGTAGCCTGAATCACGGTTTGGGAACAGTTTTCTCGGTCTGACTGGAATTGGTGTGGCTGATATGGTTCCAGATTCACATTGACTTACCACCATGAGTGGTCTTTTCCATGCTAAGGCATAATCTGCCGTGACATGCGACGATCATGTGGGTAAGCAGATACCTCGCTTAGATTTCTTACTGTCGTTGGGGATGAACTGTTCAGCGGCCACCTTACCCAGGCTATTTTGGACTTTATCTTCCCGGCCGTGATCACCAGTGGTTGTTTTTCTCTTTCTAATATGTCAAGCCGTAAGACGCCATTTGCATTTCTGCTATTTTTCAGGTGAGTGACTGGACCGGTCAAGTTTTTTCAATGGAAAAGTGTTTTGGGCAACTGCTACAAAACAGCTAATCAACTTCTACGACTGCACTATCATGAAACCACGAACGACCGTGCGTTGGTCCGCTCAAATATTTCTCATGCACATTCTGTTCTTTTCGTGCGACGAATGCAGTACCGCCGTGAAATTTGTCTCTTTTTCCAGTTGCAAACGTGCCCCCTTCCCGAGTATAGCCATACAATAGGATTCGCTCAGATTTGAACTTGAATTTAAAATCCAGATTTTAAATCTTGCCAACCGTGTTTAAATTAAAGGGACCGTGGCCTTGAGTTCGCCTTGACAACAGGTGGTTTTATTCGCTTTCCTATGCAATCCGTGTGGGGGAAATGTAACTCATTCGGCATTGTGCCTGATTCTAATCGTGCTGTCTCAATAATTACTGGTTGTTGTGCAAAGTTTCGTTGTGCAGGAAAAATCGAGATCAATATACGGGCGTAGATTTAATCCAATGTGTCCAGATAGCTGGCGAGTAGATTCTCCAAGACCATACTGAGATCGATCTAACCCATTGTCTGCTAGCTGCAAGCCAACATAGTGGCGTGGTTAGAAAGCACGAGTGTGGATATGCAAACCATCATATCGTGAGTTGTGCTAATCAATATGAGTGATTTGTCTGGATTCGGCAAGAAAGATGGACCAATGAAGATTTGAACCGAATAACCTATGAAGTAATGACTTAAATACCTAGGCAAATTAGCCTATGAATCTGCGGTGTTTACATTTAGGAGAACGATATGTTGTGCCGTTTGACTTCGTTCTCGCTTGAGCTCATGGGGACGGACGATAACGATCTAGGGCTAGGAGTGCTGACTAGAAAGGAGAACGCGGAGCAGTGATTAGACGTCCCTCAACAATCCCTATCACTAAGCCCAAACTGGAACATGTTTTATAACTTTGCTGAGGTTGTCACAACTTGTCAATCGTGCTAGTTTGGCATCATCCGGGAAGAAGAATAAATGTGTAAACTCAGGTCGTGGGCGTTGACAGATGACCAGGAAATCAAGCGTTACTAGTGATTAGCTCTTTGTAATCCGCTCGCCGTCATTAACTATGATTATCGACTGTCCGTCTTCGTCAATTCTAATCCAAAGTATTGTGCATCTTTTAGCTCTAGCGACAACATTCAAGTGAAACCGACGCCATTCTCATCTTAATGAGGGAAACCTATCACATTTATAGAGTTAAAACGTGAATAGTCACTTCTCTGTGACCGGCTTATATTTCAGCGCTTTCAGGTTTGATGCTTGATTGATCCGCTTTTTAGTTGCCTTTCAACTTAACCTGATTAATGCCGCCTGCCTGTAGAAGTTGGACGTTGCATGTTGATTGGTTGATAATATACGGTTCATTCGATCTAATCCCCCACGATCATACCATCCATTAACGACGATCTGCAAGCTGTTGAATGACAGAACATGAGATAAAGCATCTTCAACCTGGTTGCGTGGAATGTGGACAAAATTTGATACGAACAGGTAACTTGCACACGTGTTTATCGACTGTGCTCAGCGGATCACAGTCAATCATCACGAGATCACCGTTAACCAATCAGATAACCCAATTTGGCTGTGACGCAGCTAAGGCATGATTCGATATTATACTAATGATTCGAGTCTGATGGCTTCAGTTAGTCAGGCATCTGCGCTTGTCTGAAATTACCGGGAATATAATTCAACATGTTCAAAATCGAATAGCTCGAAGAGTGACAGTTTGCAATAAAAACCCTTAAAAGTGAATTACTGAGCATTCGGAATTTCAGTTAGAATCAACAGCCCACAGTTCAAGAAGTCAAGCTTCATAGAACAAATCTGTAAAAACAAAACTCACCGCAGTGCAGAAGAATTTGTATCGAATTTTGATTTCATCATGATGAGTGAACCTCAAGTTTGCAGCCAATGATAAACCTGTCACTGCAGAAGACGAGTTATCAATAAGAATCCACAAACAATGCCAGCTGGACTGATAATGAAACAACAGTCGAAGACATCAAAGTCTATCAAACTGAGCTATCATTTATGCCCAGTTAGCATTGTTCGGAAATGTCAAACCACGTCCTCAGTTCTTGGCATTGTTATTCGTCCGACATGACCACCAGGCAAACGTGCGGATACAGCAGGAAGGACCGGCGGCAGAACCTCTGGAACTGTTGGGTAGGAATGGTGAGTAGCTCTGAATTTTCTTCGTTCTGGAATCATGTCAACTATAAGGAACAGAATATACTCCCAATCTTATAACAGTCGTCCCGATAAGGAATGCGAAACAAACAGGTGAAAATCATTGCCTGTAAACCAGCTGTTACGAATATGTTTTTCCAGTCCAAATGATGTGACACAAAGCCTGTCCATGCCTCTGTATCATCTTAGCTGCCGTAAAATAGCATCCAGTCTGCCTTTTTAACACCCTCAGTCAACTTCTCGGAAAAGACAAGGAAGGTTCAGCGGAATTACTTATCTCACTGGAACATCATTTTTTGGATTAGCCAGTTTGCCATTTGTTGGCTGACTACCTGAAAAGTCATTTTTGACTGAGATTTCGTGGAAAACGGCTGCCCAGTTGATCACTTGATAAATTACGTTGATCACACGGTTAGAATCGTGGTGTCTCAGCTTGAAAGTCGTTGGTTCGAATCCTTCCATTAGAGACCAATTACGCTTCAGCACTCAGCTTTTAGCGAATCGTTTCCTGAAAATGACGTACATTGTGACTTCATTAGCAAAGGAAGTAACCAATGATAGTTCAACGATAGGACAGCGAGAGAGGTCAGACTAAAGAAATTGTTCAGTGCCGGTAACATTATGTGGCAGGTGGTTACGCCCAAAATCGTCGTCCAGTTTCTGTCATTATGTGTCTTGATATTTTCAGGACAACATTAATACATCTGTGGTCGCATCTTATGTCCCTTTGTCCCCGTGGTTCTGTGAGGTAAAGTGTCTACGCTGGAGGGCCAAACCTTCTACTGAACGTAATTATATTGATCCCTACTTATGTAAGCGGTGCAGGGCATTAGTTACGTAATATCGCAGTAGGTTCCGAACTAACACAGCCGAGTCATGCCATAAAGTTGCATTAAAGTAATTGTACGCCAAATCACAATTCAACGAGGTCCTTTAGCCTTATCCGACTACTTTCACCACAAATCAAACCAATGATGTGATAGGACCCAAATTCACCAATCTTATGCCTAACTAACGTATTATTTACTTTTTTCCAAGTATGTTGGTAATATTGGTAATATTTTACATGTTATTTAGTATGCAACAAATGTGTGATATTTTCAGGCGTTAAGTTTCTGAACTCCCAGAATACCATATATCAGAGCATGATTATATGTCAGAAACATCGTGTTTGTATGCGTTAGCAGTAGGAAAGTAACCGTTTCATGAAATTATTGACCGTGTGATATCGTTGCACAACTCACCTTTAAGAAATCATGGAAGCACTGTACAGCTGTTTCATCCTTGTTGGGAATCATGAGCAGTGAATATCCACCGCGCCCGAACTGGGACGCGAACCCGGGACGAACGATTGTGAGTCGAACGCCTTAGCCATTACGCTACCGGACAGGCTCTGAACGGTTTGTTGAACTTCACCACATGATGTTGCACCTATCCGTCACTGATTTGCACGGACATGGGCTGCTCCGTGGTTTCTTACTGGTGAATTCATCGAGTTTTGTGAGCTTTTGTATTCTCTCATTGTGGTCCGTGGACGCTCAACATTAGTTAGACTAATTGTAAGTTGATAGTTTGGTGTTATATGAATCAGATAAACAAGGGACAAAACAAACTGCAACAGTTTGGAACATTTCCAAGTAGTCTAAAAAAACACAAACAAAATCTGTAGGTCATATTCAAAGCCTTCGTCTTAATTAGGCTGTCTGCAGAAAAGTCATCTATCGGTAGGGGTCGACTGGTGTGCGTTAGCGGCCCATGGCCATGCAAATCACTAACGGATAGTTGTAATATCATGTGGTGAAGTTAAACAAACCGTTCAGAGCCTGTCTGGTAGCCTAATAGCTAAAGCGTTCGACTCAAAATCGATCTTCCAGGGTTCACGTGGCGGTTCGAGCGTGGTGGATATGCACTGGTGATTATTCCTAACAAGGATGGAACATATGCACAGTTCTTCCATGATTTCTTTATGGTGAGTTGGGCGATGATATCACATGGTGAAGTATTTCATGAAAACTTAGAATACTTAAACCTTGATACTTCTCAGAGTAAATAAGAATCATTCGCATAGCCTCAGGTTAGACAGCACACGCACTGCATACGTTTACGCCAAGTGATCAATACCTGCTTCTGAGTCAGTGTTTTATGGAGTCGTCTCTTTGAAAGACTCTGCAATTGTGCATTCATTCATATAAAGGTTTCATTTATTTAATATTCGTTATGTGTCTATCACTGATGCCGGCAGTGACAGAGATGAGAGGTAGAGAATAGGAGACTGATTTCCACTAGGTAAACTAATGCTGGAAAACATTAACTCACCGTGTACGATTTTGAGGACGACAGGTCAACCTGATATAATCATTCCGGGTGTGCCATTAGACAGCACGAATGGGTCAGATGATCTAAACGTTTCCCAGACAGCGAGATCGTTTCTGTTTTACAGTTAAACTAATAATATCACTTTCGAAATATTTTACGTCTGTCCATGCAGGCTGTGGCCAAAACTGGATGATTTTGACTTCGGATCCGCATTCCAACTTTGCTTGATCTTGTTCACGCACGTCCAGTAACGTGTTCAGTCGTGAATAATTTTAATTTATTTGCACTTTCTTCACACAGGGACAGAAAGTGATACATACTAGTCGGGTATGATACGAAAAAATATCTTATACAAGCAGTCTATTGATTGTGTTGAAGCATCTGGTGGGCAGACGATTTCCATCTATTCTTCTAAGTGCTTGCATTTCCGGCCAAATGGGTTTTGCTGTTGCTAGGTTTCAACAGTTCGTCCGCTTTTTTGTCTGTCACCTAACCCAGCCGTACGATTTTGATGAAATGCTGAACGGACCGATTTCAAGATATGTTCCCTACAAAATGACTTTAGCCATTTTGGGGTTACCGTCAAGATGTAAGGCTACACAAAACTGAGTACACCAGCACTGTAGAAAGGGATGTGTGGAAAAAGTAGAAATCACTACTGAGATTTTCACCTTAGCGCACGGGATTTACGACATTCTTGCAGTGAATTATATATGAACAATCGTTGTTGAACGCTGATACTCCTGTGCGTACGTCGCGGAATGACAGATCAAATTTATTGTTGACTAAATTATATTTACGATTCTCAGTGCCAATGATTGGTAGCTGCCAGTCACCGGAAGACAAATTTTATATTTCAACCAGCGGATCCTGGCGACGGTCGTACAACGGCCGATTTTTTTACTGAGTTAGGGTTGGATGCACATACGGCTTGTAATTCTCGTAGTAGAGTTGGCGTGGTAACGGGAGAGTGCAGTGAGTTTTATCGCAGTTTGCAGTCAATGTTACACGAATAGAATCTGTCAAATTAAGTTTAGCTTTGTAGCGCAATGCTTTGAAGCAAATACACTGATGTTTTGAATCGTTTGGCCAACTGTCCGTTTAATTTTATCTGTCATTTATCAGATGCATGCAAAAGTCACACTCCATGTGATTTTCATCAAAACTCATTGGAGCAGTGTTTGGGTCACTGTGGTAAATTGAAACGCTCAATTGAACCGACCATTTTTTCGAAAACGAATTCGTTTCTAATTGCAAACAAAAGTTGTGTTTCGCCTCAACTTAACACTTTGTACCCAGTTGTTTAATTCAATCATGGCTGATAATATAGACGTAGCATATGACGTGTCCACGTGTCTAAGAAGCACTGAAAAGGAAGTCTTGTGACACTTTTCCATCCCCTTCGTTCTATATAGGAAAGCTTGGGTTTTCCAAGAAAATGATGACCTGAGTAGTGCCTTTTAGTCAGTTAACTTAATAAAAACCGTTATAATGTGTACATTCGAGGCAACTGCTAATTGTTAATAAAGCAACACCCCTTTGTGCACTAGTTCAATTTGTTTGATTACGCTTTATTAAGAAAAACGACCGAATAATTATCTGACCGATAATGACCGCACTCATTTGAGTCTGATATGTAACGCCTTATTCAACTATCTTTTGTTCGAATATGCTTTAAATGTTGCCTGCCAACAGTCGCGGTATTCGACATCCCAAGCTACTTCATTGGAATAATCGATCAGCGGAGATAATGTTGCTTCGACGGAAAATTTTCCCACAGTTGTCATAATTGAGCGTTTTCTTAACAAGATACACGTTGCAAATACCCAGGCCCGTAATTAGGTGACCTCTTTCTATTTTCTTGATATTCACATAGAAATCAGGACTATCCTGCAATGTTTGCTCAACTGACAGTGGGTCATGCACTACACATATTGATAAAATGCATGTGTGCACTGAAGCTAACGTTTTTCCCGTATATTCCCTTATGACGTTCATTGGGTTAATGGAATCATACAGGGTTGGCCATTGCAGCCAGGTGTTCAACGACAGTATGTCTACCGGCTTTGCAAAGAGACAGGTTTCTTGTTGACATGTTGACTTATTATGATCACATAGCACGGTATCACCAATTTGTTGAACTGAATTCACACGTACTAAAGCCTTTTCGGTAACTACCGACATGAACGAGAACATGTTTAACACCTGTTTGCTTTCTTTCTCTAAGGCTACTGTTGACCGGCGCTTTGTGGTTCGGTTGATATGCACATTCATCATGCATCAGGTGAACACAACTTCTATATTGTTTGCGTTGATTAGCAGGCAGAGTGAGCAAATCAAAGTGAAAGCAAAATTGGTCAAACCGTATTCGCCTTTGCTTCGTACTCATAAAATCTTGCGGAATAATTGATGACATTCATATAAAGGAGTGTATCATAAAGGAGAATTGATCAACTCTGTTTCACAAAGTTAAAAATATCTAACTAGGTCACTCTACTTTAAAATCAGTGTTCGCTCCACGGAAGAACTGAATAAAATTATCTGGAATGGGACGTCACAATCTAAACTCCAGCATCATATTTCGATGAACATCTTAGAAAATCGGGGATATTTCATATGGCCTGCCGAAAGACGACTACGTGCGTACCGTCTGCATTTGAATGTGGTGAATTGTAGCGTTTGCAATCTTTTTCTTTTGGTCATGTGTGTTCACTCTTCTATTTGCCTTCTACAGTTTTCAATTGGATTCAGGATGAACCGAGATGGGACTCAGCTTCACTGAACAACAGGTGGGATGTTGGTACACTGGATGACCACCATCACCGCAGTCTTGGACCAAGCGATGCGACAAAGAAATCCTATTCCAACTTGAATCAGCAGATTGGTGGAGCATCGAAAACACGCCCACGTTCAAATTAGCAAAACTTATGTTCCGCGAAGTTTACCCATTCTGGGACTCGGTGTCTCGACCCAATTACTTTCAGTATTAGATTCTTCCGCTTGCTGCCACGTGCATGAGGCCTCTTGTGCTGAAAGAATGCTGTTTTGAACTCCGTCGTAAAAATCACAGGCAGTTCAAGAAACTAGATGTTTCTAGTCAGCTGGCTAGCACCGCTCAAAGACAGTTCGATTTAGAACCATTGACTACATCAGGCACGACTATGAAGGGAAAGAAATACAAACCCGTAATCGGTGGCAGGGATAGAAAAAATGTCAACAGGGGACCAAGTAAACGAGTGGTAATCGGGTTTTTCGCGCGAAGCGATCAAGAACCCAAGAACCGGAAATGAAACTATATTCGTAGGGACTAATGGAACAGGCTTCTTTTAGGCAACCTTTGGTCTTGCCTAGGAAGACAAGAATCACAGGAGCATTATTTTATATATTTATCCATCGGCAATTAATAATACAACGTCCAATGAATAAATTTTTTGTATGCATTTATTTCACACTTAGTTGCGTTAAATTGTTGACTTTTACAAATCAGCTGGCTTACTTTCATCAACCCGAAAAATTCAGGACGGCGTTTTTCGGAGCCCGTCGCAGGTTGGAGATTAATTTTAAAGCCAAATATCCGGTTAAATGTTATGGTCTATCCTCGGAAAAGTGCAATCCACAAGCTTTGCATAATATTTACACAAATCTCAAAATCGATCGCATCGATGCTATCAAGTCAGCCGGTGACCACGGATAGAGAGACCGCAAAATATGACGAGGCGGTCGGGCGAACTCCAAAGAGCTACACTGTCAAAACGATTCGCTACCGATTATGGGGTTGGGAAGCCAAATAACTAAATTAACGGTACCGTTTCACTTGGCAGACCAGAATTCGGTATAGGTGTCGGCAAGCGGTTAGAAGCTGACTTTACCAAAGCACAAAGCAACAAACAGGAGGAGGCGGGGTAAACGAAAAAAAGTAAACAGGGAACAGTGTGGTAGGGACTCTGAGTCCTTTCTGTCTCGTCCACATTATAGTCAACAAATTGTTTGATTTGATCATAGAGACGATATTCAGCTTTGCATTTTACTAACACTCACCAACAATGGCAAATTAGGACCAACAATAGAAGAAACCATGGTTGTCCCACAGTCAATGACCTCAAAAGGAGAAAAAATAAACGGCCTATAGAAATCACTGTTTAAATTGTCCCGTTTTCTTTTTTGATCATTTGTGTCCCCAGAGTTTGATGTACACAGTCTTGATTAGATTATTGTTATTATTATTATACATATTATGCTAGTAATATCGTGAAAACAAATCGGCAAGTCCTTTGTGCAGACTGCCTCTAAAACATCAAATATAGCCAGCAGAGGTCTACCTGCATGAAATCATGGCATTTGGACATCACTTTTGGTCTGTTCTATTACTGCTATCGTTGGCTACGTTACCCAGTACGTAATCTTTTTATTAAACAGTTATTGTAGAACGACTTCACGATAAGTGGGGAGAGATAGCACAATAACTCACTTATTTGCTTATGCACGGAAATTTGATGTCACTGGCTCCAAATATGTAATGATCAGATAGTACAGACCTTGGAATTGAATCCGATTGCGCCGGAATATCAGTGAATAATAAATTGAGCAATCTTTCCAGGAAAAGCTTATCTATTTAAGGCAAATTTCGGGACTTATAATGTTGATTGATGTGAATGAAATTCTCTTGATCAATTCGATTCAGTTCTGGTTTTCCCGAGGCAGCTGGGTAACATCTGGCTATATTTTCAACAGCTATTACCAAAGCTACACTGCATGTTTGACTTTGGTAAACCAAAACCGGAGTTTTGATATTCTTACCGTCTCCACCACTAATGTACTTTATAAATCGATCACGTTACTGTAAGCAATCGGATAATGTGTTGAATATCGGTGTATGATTAATCTGATCTTTATTTAGCTGTATGAGAGAAATTCGGTATTTAACAAGTCCGAATAATATTATGTCTTTTAGTCCAGAGTGACAGACATGAAACAGGAAAAAATGTACTGTATTTTGATTGCGCGTTAAATCTTGATAAATGAAAATGTAATTACAAATTTCATCGTCTTACTATAACATATATTAGTGGTTCAAAACATATACACCGATCGCATACCCCGAAAATGAAAATGTTAATAGATCTTTCTTTTTAACTGCAACTCGCTTGGAAGCGACATGACCTTACTTTCCACAAAACATTCCGATTTACCGGCATAATCCGAAGACGCTCGATTGACAGACTTTTGGATTGCATGAACTGTTTGTTCATGGTGAAAGTGCATGGAATTATGCCCAAATTACCATCGCAAACGGGACAACAATCCCGGAAGTATGCGAAAGCAAATATGCCCCATTGATTTCTGCTGACGAATACTAATCTTCTAGGATTTCGCAGCTTTTTGTTCTTCTACCGGTGACGCACGTTACCTCGGATATGTGGAACACTTTGTGGCGACTGTTCTGTGCCATTCATCAAGTTACTTTCATCCCTCATGCCACTGTCTAGATTGAGGTGACTAGGAATTTTTCACAACCGGTTACATAAAGATTGGAAATTTTCTCTCCCGGCTTTCTGTGTGACATTCTGTGCTGTCATGCGTTTCGGTGATGCTTTCTTCGGGCCAGCCGAATGATCTTCTTTTTGGTAGCTACAATTTTAGGCCACCTTACATGTATATTTTTAATTTTGATACACCGTAAACGGTTCACCGTGGTTTTCTATTTTCCGCCACAATGTTACGGGGATCTCTCCACTTCTGAGCCCATTGGTTTGTTTTCGGAAAAATAAGCGGACCAAATACTCTCCGGATTAAGGCTAAAATTAACGCAAACTATGATGTTTTTCCGTTGAAATTGCTTCCGTCTACCTTTATTGAGCAGTGCTGAGTGTCATTTAGCATCGAACATTTTCAAAACAGGAATATACCTTGCCCATGACGAGAGACTGAGAATCTCAAAATGAGTAAAAGAAGAATTTTACTAAGTAGGTATGATTATTATTATCCTCAGTGTTACTAGATTCCAATTTGCTTCATGCTATCACCTCGTTTTTCATGTTATAACAAAAACTAGATCAGTGAAGCTGAACTTTTGGCAGTCTAGGCTGACCGAGATGGCAGGGAATGCCATATAAATTTGCTGTGGTTGACGAATGTGTTGTTCAACTGAATTATGTTGGAAAGTTTCCAATATTTTTATTAAATTTCGGAACGCACTACAAGGTTGTATACTTGCCTGTATATACATAAATGAACGAAGAACGCCTGTGGCTGAATCCCTGAAAGCAACAGTCTCATTAGGAGAGACATCTTAAATAATACAACGACGAGTATTTTCTTCACATTTCCTGTTCTAGGTTCCACAGTTGTTACATATATGGGTTGTAGATCGCATATTTTGGCCACAGGCAAACTCCAGGGACATGAAACGATCAAGTTAATTTCATTCTTAATCCATTACCATATAACCATTTAATTAATGCAACTGCTTACCGTTGTTCCGGTAGGCATGGCTAGCAAAGACGGACACAAGCCTTTACCAGCTTTTGCTTACTAGCAAACCAATCAAACAAAGACAAAACGTGCTCGCCAATTTGTGCACCATAGTCGTTTACACTGACAGCACAACACATACGGAGCGCCATAACTCGACCAACCGATTTGTAAGCGTTGGTGCACAGAAACAATACGACTAGGGTTGTCACTTTATGTTTCAGAAGAGCAAAGTAAATGGTAGAGGGTGTACTTCATTTATCCTGGTGCATGGATCCTGAAGAAGATATCCCGGTCGTGAATAATAAAGTCCGAAGTTTACCAAGAGGTTGATGGTGAGGTTAGCATGATGTGGCCAGTTCACAACAGTCATTGTCTTGTTTGCTTCTGTTTCCTATCCTATTGCCTTTACGCCTCCCCATAGTCTTCCAAGAGTAGTTTCTTAGGAGATTTTAATTTTCCATGAGCTCCAGTGAAAGTCTTAAGGACTACCGATTTACTCAGAAACCATGAGAAACTGTATATTATATTGGAGTTGAAAGATCACTGCATGCGTAACGTTTGCTTTTGAACAACACGTCCTTATGGTGGTGATTACGCTGTTGCTGAACGTTCGCTCTTGAGTGAACAAATCATTTGATGGATCCAACTTGGTTTGATTTGGATTTGTTGTGTATCAAAGTTTCCTGGACACGTTGGGTGCAATTAACGTTCGTGTGCACGACGGACAACCAGTTTTCTGCAGCGCCTTTTGTACTGTAACAGATGTGCAGAAGATGACTATGGTTAGGTTTGTATTTTGGAATTAATCTATTTGACCAGGGAAGCAAACGAAATACCATTTCTCATGGCACACATTGACTGGAACAGCTAATGCATTTGTGGATGTCTAGATGACAAACGTTACCGGTGAAAACCTTTACTATTAATTGCCGTTGTCGACCTGTTGTCTGCTAGTTTTTTAGAATGACCTGCTCTGGAATGCCTTAAATGGTCTAGAACACCGTGTGATCTTGAAATGAGTGCGCCTTATTCCAGTTTCTTAAAACCAACTATTGGCAACCACGTCAACTGAGTCGGATTCGTCATTGTAAATTTCAAATGTTTCAGGGTTGTTTGTTGGCTTCATCAGAATCATAATGGGTGGAACAAAAAATTAGTTTCAGTCGATGTGCATACTTTCCTTCGAGATAGGCAGCGGTTGTTAGGTACGTCGAGGTGGCTAATCAATAATACGGAATAAAGTTCCCAAACCGTAGCCAACGGACTGGTTATTGCAGAACCATTTAGAATTACGGGATAGGTTTGGCATGAATTCTGCCCAGACAAGGTTGGAAACAGTGAGCGAGATTGATCAATAACACTTTTCAATCGGCGATAGTTTTTAACTTGTCAATTTGCAAATGACCTTCCTCTATTGCCGTTTCTTTTTTCTAATTGAACAGCTGGTGTCGTGAAATCATAAACGAATTTAAGGTAGATCAGCAAAAATCAGCTATTGTGAAAACCGACTGATTGACAGCAGCAAAAAAGGTTGAATAACAATTTACGGTTGGTTGTATTCTGGGCAGATGGTTTCGTCCTCCCAGTGCTCCTTGTCTCTGTCAGGGTTATAAACAAGAAACAACAAAGGCCTTGGGAGAGGAGGGATTAATAATTTTTGATTCCCGATAGAATCTCAGAGCGAAACTTTAATGGTTTAAAGTTCACATGACCGAAAACGCAGCATTTGTTAAAACAATTGGTGCACTATAGTGCATTTGTTTAATAAAAGCATCCTACCAATATGATTACAAGATCGCCAACGACTGACACGTTTCGACTTCAAAAAGAACGTTTATTGTCCTAGGAAGTAGATTTGCGTTCACGAGCTGAGGGCTGTTGCTTGTCACAAAAACTGTCCAAAAGAACCTGATTCTAACCACTAATGGTTGCCATTAGATATGATTGTTTCATTCTTGCACCATCAAGTACTTTCAAAGTTGTCTCACAATCAATGCCACCACAAATTCATGAGTTAACTTTTTCTTTTTTTGCGCCATCCACGTGAGACGATGGTCAGTCGGTAGTTGTCACACTTTCAGAGTTGACTTTAAATGACAGTGGAAAGGTGACTTAGTGTACCAAGCGACACAATCTTCCCTATAATTCACAGAGTTCTTTTTGCTGGTAGCGATTTTTTACGCAAATTCGAAAACAAAGGGAAGACTTTTTGAACCCTAACTGTTTGTTCTTTGTTGCACTGATTTTTAACGGCTGGGCCTAAATCTAATGAGATATGAAACAAGACACGCAATGGTTCTTGAAGTGAACTTAACTAGAGCAAAATGATAGATGAGCCTGGGGACACATGATGAAACAAAGAATGATCCTCGTTAGTAATGGCACTGATTAGTAGTTCCGTCCTTAATAGTTAAAATGGGAATAGAATCACGATGTCCAAGTGCTTTGTTCTTAAAATAAAACAAAACAAAATTCCAGCGTACTTTACAAGGTAAGGTTATGTGTAGGCTTTCCCTTAGCACGTTTTGTTATCCGGATTGGTGGTGCAATAGATTCCAACATAGTCAGCCTGAAAAACTACTGCAGGTAAACGAAAACCATGGTATGCAAATTTTTTTTTGCGTCTTATTTCTGAATTCGTAAAATTTACCTATGCCGTTTCCGGGACCCCAAATAATGGAGCTGTCCCGTCAGAAGCCCAGAATACTTCCGAGAACTGAGCAAAGAATAAGTCAGTTGAACATGGTTCGGCAACGAAAGGCAACGCAATATTGTTTATCCAAACGGCGACAGTCGTTGAGGACCCCCTACGATCTCCATATGAAGCTGAGACATATTTTAACCACTTTCAACTGACTGGAGAGCGTTATTTTCAGATGCTTGCGACGGTTGTAGGAGGGTCTCAAATGAATAGAGCCGATATCCTATGAGTTGGAATCCATTCCAAATTTCATTCCACATCAGGGCTTTTGAATCTAATAATAATACAAATTCGTGGGGTTAAGTATGCCCCTCTCGACTTTGTATAGGAATGTAATGTTTAAAATTTTGGGCATAAGGAATGTCGCATTTCAGTCAAAAAACGTCATGCTCATCACTTGGTAAAAATGAAGGAAATAAATAAACTCGTCCAGGAGTCATTTGAGCACATTAAGATAGGTTGCTCAGGAAGTCGGCTGATGCGCGCTAATGTGGAGTTCCTGTGGATATTGCTTCCAAAGAGTCTGGAACTAAAGGCGGATCTTGATGAAACTAGAGAGTGCGACTGTGAAAGACTGTTGTGTAGAGGATGTGTGAGTTGCGAAAGCAAACTTTTCACATGCGGCTAAGTGCAAATCACAGTTCAAAGGACAGTTAGTTTAGTGGTGTGAAAGACAGTCCCCGACGGAGGATTTTAACTTCTTTTTAAGGAACCTTGCAAAAATAACAGCAGAATAACAAGGGAGGATTGGAAAACCGCAATGGTATACGAATCGGGAGATGGTGCTTTGTTTCAACTTGTACTGTCAAAGCTTCCTGATTTGAAATGACAACTGGCGGAGATTATTTACACAGGTAGAAATGCGCGAAGTCCAATTCAGAATTTTATCAATAATAACCTCCAATATATTTCACATAATGCACCCTGCTATGTGTTAGTGAGTTGATCAAAGGCAGTTCAGATGGGTAGACTGACCGAGCAAGAGAGATAACGGGCATTCAACATATTTAGAAGTGTCGAAATTGAAACCAGCGCGTGCGAAGAAATCCTAAGTAGAAGGTAAGTGCTCCTTCCGTCCTCCTAGAGATTTCAGTTTCTGGGTGAAATTACGGCCATTTGAAACGAATAGTGTTTCTAAGGAACAACAGTTATCAAAGACTGCTTTTGCTACCTCTTTGAAATAGTTGAC